>NW_025570058.1:0-31252 GCF_020424385.1 Procambarus clarkii | reverse complement strand
GAAAACCATCCAGGGAGAAGGTGGTAATAGTTTTTTGGATGAGAATGCCACAATAAAAGCAACATTTGTGGAAATACTAAAAAAAAGTAACTGAAGTAATGACTGCAGTGATGGAGGTGGCCATGAAAGCAGCCACCTCACAGGAGGCGGCACACTCCACTAGCCAACTGCTGGAAAGGAACAGATCAGTGGTTGCTGTGGGTATTAAAGAACAGGAAGGCTCCAATAGGACAGAGTGGAATGACAAGGACAAAGCAGCAGTGAATGAAATACTAAAGGCACTAGACATGGAAGGGGCTGAGCATAGCATTGAGAAGGTTTTCAGGCTAGGATGGTACAACAAAGACCGAGACCGAATGATAAAGATAGTGTTTGCAAACGAGAGCACAAAGGAGAAGATCCTATCAAGGAAGAGCTCCCTGTAAAACGTGGGAAAATTAAAAAATGTATTCCTCCAGAGAGACATGGCAAAGGAGGAGAGAGCCGTGGCGGCAGAAGCAAGGAAGAGGCGCAGGGCAAGAGGGGAAAACCAGGAAGTCACAGCTCCCAACACAACAACACAGAGGCGAGGGGGGTACCCACAACCAGCTACCCAGTAACACCAGAAGGGAGGACAACCCTGCCTCCCTCCTCTGCATAGAAAACCCCCTACCCCAAACCCTCCCTGCCCCCACTCAAATGTTCAGCCAAATCTCCCTCCCCCCACACCCAATCCCCACCCTTCTACCCCTCCCCTCCTCCCGAGTCCTCCCTCCCCACCGTTCCTTCATGTCCTCCCTCCCCTTTCACCTCATAACCTCCCTGTCCCTCCCCCTTCACTGGATCCCCCGTCCCTCATCCCAGTATCCTCTGAGACCCTGTTATCCACCTCACAGGTCCTTACACCCATGGAACAGCCTCCCCCACCAGCAGAACACTCACCAAGGAGGCTATTTGAGAAGGGACAGAAGAAAGTGAGCCTCAAAGCGATGTACACTAACATAGATGGAATTACAAATAAAGCAAATGAGCTTGGAGAACGGGTACTAGAGGAAAACCCAGACATAATAGCCCTAACAGAAACAAAGATCACGAAAACGATAATAGTCCTGTGGGAACACTGCGTCTGTTATGTTATAAGGAAAGAGAGGGAAGGAAGAGGTGGGGGTGGTGTAGCTCTGCTGGTAAGAAAAGGCTGGGATTTTGAGGAGATGGATATTCAGGGCTATGAAGGTTTCAGTGACTACATAGCAGGTACTGTAATAAATGGGGGGAAAAAAATATAGTCGTAGTCATATATAATCCACCACCAAATGACAGAAGACCTAGACAGGAATATGACAGAAAAAACATGGCCACCATTAACATAATAGAAAGAGCAGCTTCTGTTGCTAGCAGGAATGGATCGGGACTACTAATAATGGGAGACTTCAACCATGGGAAAATAGATTGGAAGAACAGAGACCCGCATGGAGGACCAGAAACATGGAGAGCTAAGCTGCTGGACTTGGCAACAAGAAACTTTCTAAGCCAGCACATCAAAGAACCAACAAGAATGAGAGGAGAAGATGAACCAGCAATGCTTGATTTGATATTTACCCTAAATGAGTGGGATATAAGGGAAGTTAAGATGGAAGCGACCTTGGGAATGAGTGACCACAGTGTATTGAACTTTGAGTACCTGGTAGAGCTAGGACTTATCTCCCCCAAAAAAGAACTAGGAATCAAAAGGCTGGCATACCGAAAGGGGAATTATGAACAGATGAGAAGTTTCCTAAGTGAAATACCATGGGACACAGACCTCAGAGATAAGTCTGTACAGGGTATGATGGACTATGTTACCCAAAAGTGTCAGGAGGCAGTAAACAGGTTCATCCCGGCCCAAAGGGAAAAATCCGAGAAGCAACAGAAGAATCCATGGTATAATAGGGCATGTATGCAAGCGAAGAAACTGAACAAAAGGGCGTGGAGGAACTTCCGGAATAACAGAACACCAGAAAGCAGAGAGAGATACCAGAGAACCAGGAATGAGTACGTCAGGGTGAGAAGAGAAGCAGAGAAAAGTTTTTAAAATGATATAGCAAACAAAGCCAAGACCGAACCAAAGCTACTCCACAGTCACATCAGAAGGAAAACAACAGTGAAAGAACAGGTATTAAAACTTCAAACAGGCGAGGACAGGTATACAGAGAATGACAGAGAGGTGTGTGAAGAACTCAACAAGAGGTTCCAGGAGGTCTTCACAATAGAACAAGGTGAGGTCACTGTGCTAGGAGAAAGGGAGGTAAACCAGGCGGCCTTGGAAGAGTTCGAAATTACGAGAGAGGAGGTCAAGAGACACCTGCTGGATCTGGATGTTAGAAAGGCTGTTGGTCCAGATGGGATCTCACCATGGGTACTGAAAGAGTGTGCAGAGGCACTTTGCTTGCCACTCTCTATAGTGTATAGTAAGTCACTGGAGACGGGAGACCTAACAGAAATATGGAAGACGGCGAATGTGGTCCCAATATACAAAAAGGGCGACAGGCAAGAGGCACTGAACTACAGGCCAGTGTTCTTGACTTGTATACAATGCAAGGTGATGGAGAAGATCGTGAGAAAAAACCTGGTAACACATCTGGAGAGAAGGGACTTCGTGACAAATCGCCAACATGAGTTCAGGGAGGGTAAATCTTGCCTTACAGGCTTGATAGAATTCTACGATCAGGTGACAAAGATTAAGCAAGAAAGAGAGGGCTGGGCAGACTGCATTTTCTTGGATTGTCGGAAAGCCTTTGACACAGTACCGCATACGAGGCTGGTACATAAGCTGGAGAGACAGGCAGGTGTAGCTGGTAAGGTGCTCCAGTGGATAAGGGAGTATCTAAGCAATAGGAAGCAGAGAGTTACGATGAGGGGTGAGACATCCGATTGGCGTGAAGTTACCAGTGGAGTCCCACAGGGCTCTGTACTCGGTCCTATCTTGTTTCTGATATATGTAAATGATCTTCCGGAGGGTATCGATTCATTTCTCTCAATGTTTGCGGACGATGCTAAAATTATGAGAAGGATTAAAACAGAAGACGACTGTTTGAGGCTTCAAGAAGACCTAGACAAGCTGAAGGAATGGTCGAACAAATGGTTGTTAGAGTTTAACCCAACCAAATGTAATGTAATGAAGATAGGTGTAGGGAGCAGGAGGCCAGATACAAGGTATCATCTGGGAGAGGAAATTCTTCAGGAGTCTGAGAAGGAAAAAGACTTGGGGGTTGATATCACGCCAGACCTGTCTCCTGCAGCACATATCAAGCAGAAAACATCAGCGGCACATGCCAGGCTGGCCAACATACGAACGGCATTCAGAAACTTGTGTAAAGAATCATTCAGAACTTTGTATACCACATATGTCAGGCCAATCCTGGAGTATGCAGCCCCAGCATGGAGTCCATATTTAGTCAAGGATAAGACTAAACTGGAAAAGGTTCAAAGGTTTGCCGCCAGACTAGTACCCGAGCTGAGAGGTATGAGCTACGAGGAGAGACTACGGGAATTAAATCTCACTTCGCTGGAAGACAGAAGAGTTAGGGGGGACATGATCACCACATTCAAGATTCTGAAGGGAATTGATAGGGTAGATAAAGACAGTCTATTTAACACAAGGGGAACACGCACAAGGGGACACAGGTGGAAACTGAGTGCCCAAATGAGCCACAGAGATATTAGAAAGAACTTTTTTAGTGTCAGAGTGGTTGACAAATGGAATGCATTAGGGGGTGATGTGGTGGAGGCTGACTCCATACACAGTTTCAAGTGTATATATGATAGAGCCCGATAGGCTCAGGAATCTGTACACCTGTTGATTGACGGTTGAGAGGCGGGACCAAAAAGCCAGAGCTCAACCCCCGCAAACACATCTAAGTGAGTACAACTAGGTGAGTACAGTACGACCACAACACACTCTCCCCCACATACATTACGACCACTACACACCCCAACATAGAGTACGACCATTACACACTCTCCCCCCAACATACAGTACGACCAATACACACTCTCCCCAACATACAGTACTACCAATACACACACTTCCCCACAGTCAGTACTACCACTACACACACTCCCCCCCAAACAGTACTACCACTACACACTCTCCCCAACACACAGATCTACCACTACAAACACTCCCCCACACAGAACTATCACAACACACACTCCCTCCCACACAGTACTACCATTACACACTCTCCTTCACACACAATTCTACCACTACACACTCTCTCTCACACACAGTACTAATACTACACACTCTCCCCCACACAGTACTACCACTACCCACTCTCCCCCATACACATTACTACCACTACACACACTCCCCCACACACAGTACCAACACTACACCGTACTACCACAGTACTACCACTACAAACATTCCCCCACACACAGTACTACCACTATACAGTCCCCCCCCACAACCACACATTACTACTTATACACACTCACCCCCACACACAGTAGTACCACTACACACACTCCCCCACACACTGTACTACCACTACACACTCCTCCCCCCCCCCACACAGTAATACCACTACACACTCTCTCCCACACACAGTACTACTACTGCACACTCTGCCGCACACAGTACTACCACTACACACTCCCCCAACACATATTACTACCACTACAAACACTCCCCCACACACAGTACTACCACTACACACACAGTACTACCACTACACACTCTCTCCCACACACAGTACTACCACTACACACTCCACCACACAGTACTACCACTAAACACTCTCTCCCACACACAGTACTACCAATACACACTCTCCCCCCACACACAGCACTACCACTACACACTCTTCCCAACATACAGTACGACCACTACACACTCTCCCCAACATACAGAACTACCACTACAAACACTCCCCACACAGTACTACCACTACACACACTCCCCCACACACAGTACTACCACTACACACTCTCCATCACACACAGTACTACCAAGACACACTCTCCCCCCCACACACAACACTACCACTACACACTCTTCCCAACATACAGTACGACCACTACACACACTCCACAAAACACAGTACTACCACTACACGCACTCCCCCAAACACAGTACTACCACTACACCCTCTCCCCCACAGAGTACTACCACTACACCCTCTCCCCCACACAGTACTACTACTACACACTCCCCACACACACACACAGTACGACCACTACACACTCTCCCTCACACACAATACTACAATTACACACTCTACCCCACACACAGTACTACCACTACACACACTCCCCCACACACACAGTACCACCACTAAACACTCTCCATCCACACACAGTACTACCTCTACACACTCTTCCCCACACAGTATTGCAACTACACACTCTCCCTAACACACAGTACTACTAAGACACACTCCCCCACATACAGTACGACCACTACATACACTCTCTCACACACAGTACTAATACTACACACTCTCCCCCACACAGTACTACCACTACCCACTCTCCCCCATACACATTACTACCACTACACACACTCCCCCACACACAGTACCAACACTACACCGTACTACCACAGTACTACCACTACAAACATTCCCCCACACACAGTACTACCACTATACAGTCCCCCCCCCCCACAACCACACATTACTACTTATACACACTCACCCCCACACACAGTAGTACCACTACACACACTCCCCCACACTCTGTACTACCACTACACACTCCTCCCCACACAGAGTACTACCACTACACACTCTCCCCCCCCCACACAGTAATACCACTACACACTCTCTCCCACACACAGTACTACTACTGCACACTCTGCCGCACACAGTACTACCACTACACACTCCCCCAACACATATTACTACCACTACAAACACTCCCCCACACACAGTACTACCACTACACACACAGTACTACCACTACACACTCTCTCCCACACACAGTACTACCACTACACACTCCACCACACAGTACTACCACTAAACACTCTCTCCCACACACAGTACTACCACTACATACTCTCCCCAACACATAGTACTACCACTACTCACTCTCCCCAACACACAGTACTACCACTACACATACTTCCCCACGCACAGTACTTCCACTACATACTCAACCCCCCACACACAGTACTACCACTACACACTCTCCCCCACATTCAGTACTACCACTACACACTCTCCCCAACATACATTACGTCCACTACACACTCCCCCACATACAGTACTACCACTTCTCACACTCTCTCCCACACAGTACGACCACTACACACTCTCCCCCACACACAGTATTACTGCTACACACTTCCCCCACACACAGTACTACCACTACACTCTCTCTCCAACATACAGTACGACCACAACACATTCTCCCTCACATACAGTACTACCACTACACACTCTGCCCCTGACAAAGTACTTCCACTCGCACTCGCTGGCCAGGCCTTGAGCTGAGAGGATGTGTGCGCCTCCTCTCCCTCTTTGGGTCAAGTCCCTCGTCCCCAACCTTGTGCTGTGATCGCCAGGGCGGTATCGTCACAATACTACTGTGCTGCTGAGTGTTCCAACACTTGCATAAGTCACTAGTATCAAGGGAACCCTAGAGTGAACTAGTGAGTGGCGCCTGAGGTCGGAGGCAGGCTAGCCTGCCCCTTCCGCTCCCTTAGCGGAAGTCTACCAAACATTAGTGTTTGGTGCAGCATTGCTGGTGCTAATAACACAGCATCACCTGTACAGTGTACCTGGGACTCACTGTAAGACTCTAGCAAGAACCACAGGGCATCTACAGCTTCAGGCAACAAACAGCAAGGAGAGTTGTGGGATGGTAATCTGTCCCCGACGGACCTCTGACCCTTGCGGTTAGAGCGCTGACCCGACAGTCCCCCCTATCCCTTCCCTGGCGGGAGGTTGACAGCCGCCAACACTTCAATGATGCCAGCTTTGTACAGAGCAACTGTACATTCCTAGTTATAAGATTTATCTTCCCCACTTTCTCTTATTCTTCTCATTTCGCCATTTCAACAGGTCAAGTGGACCGGTCCAGTGGCCCATGCGTTTACCTGTAAAATCTGGGGGGCCACTTGACTTGAGCATCTGTTCACCCTTGTAGCAGGGTTAGGCTGTCTTAGGGGACATTCTGTCCACACATAGGAGAATAAGTCACTGAGGGCTACCCTCTGCGAGTCCCAACCAACCAAGTGGAATATCCAAGTGTTTATCCAAGTCGTCTGAGCACTCTCAAACCCACTGAGAGTGCTCTACCCCTCAGAGCAGGTTTATGACTGTTGGCGCTGATGACTGGTAAGGCTTGCTGCTTGCCCTGCCATTTGTCATGTTATTCATCAGCACATGGTTATAAATGGTATTAACCAGGTATCAGACGAGGTTAGAGCAACAATTAATGCCGCCTGAAGAAGCAGGTATGGAGGAGGTAGCTGCTGGACCCTCAGGGCTCTCCCCTACCGTGACCAGTGACACTGTCACCCCACCACCCAGTGATGGGTTTGTGGAGGTGGTAAGTAAGAGCCAGAGAAGGAAACAAGGGAAACAGAAGCCTGGTGAACAACAGGGTGGAAGGCGTCCGATAGCACCAAGGAGCGAGTACACACGTCTGACCTTCCCTAAAGGCAAGAGTGTGGCTGACAGGATTGTGTGGAGCAAGAAACTGAGCGAGGTGTACCCACCTGGCTCTGCAGGCGTGCTGCGTCCACATGTCAACTCTCCATGTGTATGTTTCAAGACAGAAGCAGGAGGTTGTGGTGGCTCTTCTACAAGAGAAAATAGGTGATGTAAAGCTCTCCCCTCTAGATAATCCAACACGGAACAAGAAGATGGATGAATACCTAGTCTACAGGTACAGTCACAGGTATCCACTAGAGTGGGCCTATGAATTAGACGGGGTACACAGAGCACGAAGATTGACCATGAATGGTAAGCCTACTGATCAAATAGTCATAGTCTGGAAAAAGCCTGACCCGCCACCTGACCAGCATTGGTTTGGTGGGTCGTATGCGCGCCCCAGCACGTTCAGGTTGTGGGAGCCTGACCCTGTGGAGTGTTACGAGTGCTGTGGCAGTGGCCACATAGCTAAGTACTGCTGGTGCCCCACACCCAAGTGTGCTCTCTGTTCCGTTCCTCATGCACTGAAGGACTGCCAGTATAAGAAGACCAGAGACCAAAGAAAGCAGGAACAGGAGCAACAGAACACTGCAACAGAAGCAGGGCAACATCCTGAATCTGTGGCTCTGTCTAAACCGCCGCTGAAGTGTTTCAGATGTGGTACAGAAGGAGTCACCATCTGGCACTCAGATTGTACCTAACGGCCAGCCTCCCTTGGCACAAGGAGGCAAGTGCCCGAGACACAACAAGTAACTACTGATGCCGGCTCTAGTACTGTTGACCCATCCCATAGTGGTGACAGTACCAGCAACGCCCCTGACAACACACAAGAGCCTGATACAACAGTTAATGGACAGTTGGCAACCTTGCAAGCACAGGTAGCAGAACTGACTGAAATTATACAGACGTTACGTCAGGCTCCTTCACAAGAGATACAGCAGCCTCCATGCTGCTGTGTCACAGCCGTGGCCCGCGCTGGTAAAGGTTCCTGTGGTGGTGGTGACGGCGGCAGCGGCGGCAGCGGCGGCAGCGGCGGCGGCGGCGGCGGCAGCAGCGGCGACAACAGAGATGAGAGCGACAACAGAGGCGGTGGCAGCGACGTCGTCAGTCAACTCAGGGATGACAGCAGTGTTAGTGACACAGAAACATTATCTGGAAAAGGAAGTCGATCTGTATCAGCGTACATTATAATGATTCATGACCTTAACGAACGCGCTCAAGCCAAGTACGAGAATGAAAAAGATAATACTCTGAGCGACAGTAATTATGCCATATGACTTACAGAGAACATTCACTCGCGGACCATCCCGAGTTGCTCAGTGATCAAGAAACTGATGATATCAACAGATGTTCCTGACGATACCAAACGCCAGGTTGGTGTGGCTCTTTACGTCGTAGAGTCACTTATTGACACATTGTGTAAGTGGGATAAGGACAACAATGGGACCACCAATCCCAGGGAGGAACAACACCAAGACGATGGCTGCTGTTGACACAAGAACCATTAGGTTTCTCAGTTGGAACATTCGTAGCATCAACAAAAGACTGAGTGACCTAATTGCATATGTTACCAGTAACAACATAGATATAATTGCTTTACTGGAACCCTACACGTCCAATATGATAAACAAAACCCCACCAAAAATCAGAGGGTATGCATTTTATAATAACAGTAACGCCACAGGCCAATTAACATACGTCAGAAGTGATTTACCGCACATTCTTGTGAGCACGTCACACAATGTACACACACAGTACCATCACTTTCATGTACAAACTACAGCAGGCCACTTTTCATTCCTCAACGTATATGCCAGAAGCCAGAAACTCAATGTAACATTGCTCCCAGATCTAGACAATCATGGGACAATATACATGGGAGATTTTAATGCTAGACATATTACGCTGGGAGACAGTACTAACAACGATAATGGATGCAAATTTATCAAATATGTTTATGACAACAGATTAACCGTGTATACTACGGATACCCAATCTCATTTATTGGGAGGCAGACTTGATTATGTAATGGGTAGAAACCGTGTGCAAGATAGGATTGAATGTTCGTTGGTAAATCACTTAGTTAGTGATCACTATGCAGTTTCTGCTTCCTATGAGGTACAGTGTGATGTACCTAATAGACATCAGAGACGGAAAATGAATATTCCATATGGCTTGCATGACCACTTTATTAATTGTATTTCAAAATGGTATCAAGATTACACAATAACGAATGTACAGGCCTTCTCCAGAGATCTCGTTGATACGATTACTACCTACTACGACACATGGGTGTGTTGGGGAACAAGTTTTTTTTTTTTTTTTTTATTTTTACATGCAAGCATGCAAGATAAAGACAATAAATACAATAAAATATCAGAGAAAACAAAAACAAAATACAGAAGCTACCGGCCAGAAGGACCGACAGCACAGGACAATAATTAGCAAAAATGGAGGAACAGCATACATCAAGACAAAGTAAAGAACAAAAACAATAACAAACAAGCAAATAATGCAAGCAAATAAACAAAAACAAACACCGGCCAGAAGGACCGACAACAAAACACATCAAAATTTAGAAAATGAAACAACACAAGACAATGCACACACAAACAAATCATAAATATAAACAAAGGGAAAATTAAAAAGAAAACACAATACAACAAGGTAATACAAGGTAATACATGAAGAGAATACACACTCTGCAAAACACCGGCCAATCAGCGGACATACTTGCCCGGGAACAAGACCCGGGGGAAACGCACATTGAACGCCTCCCAACGTAACCACCCCCAAGGGTCTCGTACACCTAGAACGAAGAAGACCTAGAAGCTGAAGGAATGGTCGAACAAATGGTTGTTAGAGTTTAACCCAACCAAATGTAATGTAATGAAGATAGGTGTAGGGAGCAGGAGGCCAGATACAAGGTATCATCTCGGAGAGGAAATTCTTCAGGAGTCAGAGAAGGAAAAAGACTTGGGGGTTGATATCACGCCAGACCTGTCTCCTGCAGCACATATCAAGCGGATAACATCAGCGGCATATGCCAGGCTGGCCAACATACGAACGGCATTCAGAAACTTGTGTAAAGAATCATTCAGAACTTTGTATACCACATATGTCAGGCCAATCCTGGAGTATGCAGCCCCAGCATGGAGTCCATATCTAGTCAAGGATAAGACTAAACTGGAAAAGGTTCAAAGGTTTGCCACCAGACTAGTACCCGAGCTGAGAGGTATGAGCTACGAGGAGAGACTACGGGAATTAAACCTCACTTCGCTGGAAGACAGAAGAGTTAGGGGGGACATGATCACCACATTCAAGATTCTGAAGGGGATTGATAGGGTAGATAAAGACAGTCTATTTAACACAATGGGAACACGCACAAGGGGACACAGGTGGAAACTGAGTGCCCAAATGAGCCACAGAGATATTAGAAAGAACTTTTTTAGTGTCAGAGTGGTTGACAAATGGAATGCATTAGGAAGTGATGTGGTGGAGGCTGACTCCATACACAGTTTCAAGTGTAGATATGACAGAGCCCGATAGGCTCATGAATCTGTACACCTGTTGATTGACGGTTGAGAGGCGGGACCAAAGAGCCAGAGCTCAACCCCCGCAAACACAACTAGGTGAGTACAACTAGGTGAGTACACCCACCGGGGACACCATATCATCCTGATCCCTAGCTACAAACACCCGCAAGCAGGGGACCCAAATGGTATCACTCCTGACGCGAGTAACTGCCACAATCCCCCACATCAAGGGAACACCCCCATCATGAAATTCCCCCGGCTCGTCATTCAGCAGTAACTCAGCAATCGCCGACCAGTGACCCGGTGGCATCACTGACGCCGGCAACACGTCCCCCAGGTCCCCAACACACACCCTCACAAGAGGGGGCAGGACATAGGACACCACCACCGGGGCACCAGCGGCCACGGGCACACCACCAGACGACTGCAGGGAACCAGGGCGGCGCGCATCCTTCCGTAATGTCACAACCAGGCCACGCCCAGCACCAGCAACCACACCATCCCTGGGAGTGGGAGCCACCACCTCCCACTGCGGAGAATCCCCAGGCGGAGAAGGAACGGAAGGCACCCCCGAGACCTGGCCACCAGCAGCAGCAGGCACATGAACCTCTGCCACCACCAACCGTGGAGACAGCGACACATCCGGTTCCACACCGTCAACTCCCAAGGACCCACAGTCACCGAATTCCCCAACATCGGCCCAGGCAGACGACGAACGCCTGGAACGCTTGGGCTCCGGGCGGAGATCGTCAGAGCCGGAAGCGGACCCAAAAACACGGGTCCCACTAGCTGGACGAACCGACGCCCGACGCTGAACGGCAGCTGCCTCTACCACAGGGGGAACTGGCCCACACACAGCAGGAGGCTCCGCAGCCACCCCAGCACCCAGCTCATCCAGGACCCGAGGCGAGAACACAGGGCCAGGCGCAGCAGCCGAAGACGAGGGAGAACGCGGCGGCGCGTCACAATGATCACTATGAAGGCCTTCAGGAGCAGCGGAGACAGTGACAGGAGCACGTAGACCATCCGATGGCACTGCAAGACCCGGAGGAGAGTCTGAAACAACCGGAGGAACGTCCGGCGACGTAGGGGGAGACGCATCCGCTAACTGAACGCTCACCTCTTCATCCCCGGAGACCTCCCCCAGAGGGAGCGGTGGGAAATCTTCTTCCCGGAACAAGTTGACCGGAGCAACCAGATCCGCAGTGCATCTGGCAGCCTGATGCCCCAACATGTCACACCGGAAACAAGTACGGGGTTGCCGGGCATAATACACCCGCACGTAGTACCCTAAAAGTCGGACAGAGGATGGAATGTCCGACCTCAGGTGCATCCCGAGGGTACGAATGTTTGTCTGCAACCCCGTATATTTTCCAGAAAACAGCTTGTGCATCCTCACACTGACGACGGAGCCAAATCTTTGGAAGAAACGCCGGAGAAGGGACTCAGGGAATTCCATGGGGGCCCCATGGACGCTCACATACGTCACGGCACCACTCCGATCAGATATAGCCACAGAACCAGTGCCATCCAACAACTTCAAGGTACGGCCCTCTTACCGCCAGAGAAATCCACGGTACGCCTCCTCACCCACAAACTTGATGATCACCCGGCGAGCAGTCACCAGCTCAACCCCGTAGACCTTCTCCACCGGGACATGTAGCCCGTCACACATGACCTGCTCAATGAGAGGATACCCTGCACAGCAGGTAAACTCCAAACCCACGGAGTTTACCCTCTCAACAGCGGGAAGATGGCCGCTCAATGGTAAAAGCGCCACGTCAACACCAGGCAGAGACAGCAGGGAGGGTAGAGACACTACCCCCTGCTGGCGAAAACTGCAACCTCCCCAAACTGCGGGAGTGGTCAGACGACACGTCTGCACCCTACGGCAGCTCAGGTGGAACTCAGGGAACAAGTCGTAAGCCTAGCAGAAGTGGGCAACACCTACCACCATCCAAGTGGGTCCTTGACACCGTATTTGTTAAAGAACATGAACGAGTAAAGCAACTTGGAGATACGTACAAACGAACCAAAGCACAAGGTGACTTGCATGCATTTCTAGTTGCAAATAGAGAGGTGAGAGACATGAGCAACGTTATACGTAATAAACATTGGGAAGAGTTCCTACAAAGTATAAATGAGCAAACAACACTTGTTGAAGTTTGGGAAAAGATACGAAAAATTTCTAAAAGCAACCCAACCAAACCGCTGCACCACAACCCACTAGAACAAGCAAACATCCTCCTTGATCAATGGGCAATAACATCGAGCTACGAATCACTCCCAATTAACATACAGCACAAACTTGATGACACACGCCCCAACAGACAACGAACCATCAATCTTGCCTGTACAGCTATCGACGTGTCGGACCTTAATGATGTAACTGAATGGGAATTAAATTTTTTTTTTTTTTATATTTATTTTTACATGCAAGCATGCTTATAAGTACAATAAAAGTAAACAATAACATAGAACAGACCAAAATAACAAAGCACAAACGTGCAACAACATAAAGGAACAAATGTACTAAACACAAAAACGCCGACCGGAAGGGCCGACCACAAAACAATAATAATTACAAACAAATCACAACAAGCAAGTTAAAACACAGTGGAATACAATGCAGAAATAACACACCAAAATATGAAATATTCAGAACAAGGCTATCAGCACCTCAAACCCACACGGAGAGGCACCAACACAGTACGAAAATAATTATAATAACAATAACAATAATGATAATATCAATAATAACAATAATAACAGTGATAATAAAAATAACAACTAGAAAGGAACAAATATACAACAATCAAAAAAAAGCACAATGGCAAAACTCGACAAAAAGCATAAACCCAGACCGGGTCACGCCAACAGCCTGAAGGGCACTCAACACTACACAAACAAGCGCACAAGCAGCAACATAAAAAAAAACATAGAACCACAAAGCACAACATAAGCACACGACATCCACAACCAGACACCCACCAATCAAACCCCGGACCGCACAGGAACCGGACACACACACAAGCCAGGGAACTTTATCAGGGAACGAATCCCAAGGATACCTTCGCTTATAGGCCTCCCAAATCAAATACTCCAAGTCGGTGGGGGAGGGCGATCCCCCTGCCGCCATGGGCCCAGCATAAACTCGGGAACCTCCAGATCAGGTGGAAACGGCCACTCCTGAAGGTCACCGACGCAAGTCGCATAACGAGGATGGGGAGCGCAAACCACGTCCTTCGAGGTAGCAGATGACACCGATGAAGCGTACGAGGGCTGTCGGGACGGCCGCGTCGCCGTACGCACAGGAGCAGGGGACAAGCAACGAGATGGTAACGTCCCAACCAAGACCGCAGGAGACACTGAAGAGATGGCCGGAGACGGAAGAGGCGTCGAGACCGCAGTCGATGAAACGGGGACCGAGGAAGGGGTTACAGAACCCCCAGAGCGAGCAGTCTTTTTCAACACCATCACCAGGCCACCCCGCTCTCCGCGAACCTCAGCAGGGGGAACCACCCCCCACGAAAAACCGGAGCCATCCGAAGCAGGAACCGCAGACACCAAATCTGAAGTGGAGGCCGAAACACCGTCACTGGCACCCTCAGGCAAATGCACCTCCGCCACCACCATAGTCTGCAACGCAACCGGAGCCACCCCTCCGTCGCCGGCAGATCCACAAGCGTCGAAATCGCCAACGTCAGCCCAAGCTGAAGACGAAAGCCGGGAACGCTTAGGCTCTGGCCGCACATCATCAGACCCGGAGGCCGACTCAGAGACACGCGCAACACAAGCTGGGCGAACCGACGCACGTCGCAGAACGGCAGCATCCTCAACCACATGGGGCACCAGGCCAGGCACAGAAAGAAACGCCGGATCCACCCCATCACCCAGCAAAGCCGGAACAGATGGCAAGGTTGCAGGGACAGGGTCAGACGCAGCAGAGGACGAACTGGATGATGGGGGAATCGAGCAGCAGGCAGTCTGAAGAACCCCAGGGACACTAGTCGGAGCAGGACGATCACCCTGCGACGCCACAACCTCTTGAGGAGAGGCGACAACAACAGGGGGCGCACCAGGCGGCGCAACAGGCGATACACGGGGCACATCCGCAGCTGAAGAGACGTCCACATCCACTGAATCCTCCTCCACAGGAAGCGGTGGAAAATCCTCCTCACTGAAGAGGTTCACGGGTGCAACGGCAGGCGCAGAACAGTCAGCAGCCTGATGGCCCAAGAGGCCACAACGATAACACGTCCGAGGCTGGCGGGCGTAAAACACCCGAACGTTGTAGCCCATAAGCCGCACAGAGGACGAATATCTTCCTGGAGCCTCATGCCCAGGGTGCGAATGTTGGTCCTCACACCCTTAAGTGGACTGGAAGACACCACGTTCACCCGCACACTAACCACTGCACCATACCGGCCGAAGTACCGCCGTAGCAGACTCTCTGGAAACTCCAACGGAGCCCCATGCACACTAACGTACGGGAGGGCACCACTCCGATCAGATAGTGACACAGTGCCCACACCATCCGGTCCACCCCTCGTAACGACGGAGAAACTCGCGATATGCCAATTCCCCGGTAAACTTTAATATCGCTCGACGAGCTGTCACCAGCTCGACTCCATAAATGTTTAACACAGGGACATAAAGCAACTCACACACCAGCGCTATCTCTGGGTACCCAGCCCGGCCAGAAAATTCGAGGCCTACAGACTGAGCTCGCAGTACAGGGGGGAGGGGGACCCCCATCGTTAACTCCACGTCAGCACAGGCAGGCAGAGACACACCCGCCCTCAACCGGCCAAATTGGTAACCACCACCACCAACAGCCGGAGCGCCGATTCACCACGTCCTTCCCCTACCGAAGCTAGGGCTAGACTCATCTGGGAATTAAATCATGCACTAAAGATGGGAAAATCAACTGCTCCTGGAGAGGATGGTATTACTTACAGTCTACTGAGATTAGTCTCACACGTACCAGGTAATCCACTATTAGTGTTGTACAGAATGAGTTTACGTGAAGGAGTATTACCTGATGCTTGGACAAAGAGTGTCATTGTTCCTATCCCCAAACCACACTCAGATAATTATAGACCCATATCTCTAACATCGTGTGTTTGTAAAGTACTTGAACGTATTGTTCTTAACCGACTCATGTATCGTATACAGGGGCACCTGTCACCTCAACTGTTTGGATTTATGCCTGGGCTCAGTACACAACACTGTTTTGCTGAGTACTTCGCACATATTGAAGCTTCCCCTCAAACAGTCTTCATCGACCTAGCAGCAGCATTTGATACAGCAAACAGAGAAATCATACTGGAACAGCTTGCCAAGCTGGGAATACAAGGAAAATTACTGAAATGGATAAAGGGCTATTTGTCTAATCGAACAGCATATGTTTTGTTTAATGGTGTTAAAAGCCCAGAGAGTAAACACTTTGAAGTGGGAACTCCACAAGGAGCGGTCCTCAGTCCCTTGTTGTTCAACGTTCTGATGCATAAACTTAAAGATCTTCCAACTAATAATGAAGACACTGTCATTTGTTATGCTGATGATATATGTTTACAGGCTGCTACCGAGCCTAGAATGCAAGTTCTGCTCGACGCTTTTGCTACTAGAGCTGAGGAATGTGGCCTCCTTCTCTCTGTACAGAAAACTCGTGCCCTCATTCCATGTGGTATTCCACCAGCCAATTATCATATAGATGGGCGAGCACTTGAGAACTGTGAGTCTTACAGATACCTTGGTATCCCCATTAACGACCCTGGGTACCTTTCTTCTCTCAAGAGCAGACTTTGGGAGAGATTAAAGCCCTTGCGGGTCCTTGTTGGTGTTAATCATGGACTTAACGTGAGACTTGCTAGAATGTTTTATGCATCATTTATACGCTCTGTGATTGACTACAATGCTCTACATCTCACACTGTATACTGACAAAGAGCTGAAATCTCTTGAAACCTTGCAAACTGAAGCAATGCGTCTCATCCTTGGGGCTCCAAAGTCCACGAGAATAGTTAATTTGAGAGCAGAGTTAAAATTACCTACCATAAGTGAGAGAATTTTGTCTATTAGCACAGTTTTCGGCGTGAAGGCATTGAGTAGATCTAGACAACACATGAAGTTTCAAGCTAAACTTTCTAATATGCTGCATTCACCTGAGGTCTATAGAAGAAGAAAGAAATCTGATTATGTATATTGGTTCTACAAGGTTGCCAACTCCATCAAAATATTAAATATGAACCCAACTCAACTAATGATTAATCAGCCAATTACTCCATGGGATAACTGGGATCTATCAGTTGATTTTGTAAATGCGCCCAAGAAAGATAGTGTGCACACTACATTATTAAAACAGTTAACACTGAAAAGCATCACTGAAAGTACTCAGAGTATGGGTAACAATGTGTATCAGTGCTATACCGACGGCTCTGTAGAAGAAGGTGGACGATGTACCGGATATGCATGTAACATATTTGAACAATCTTCTCTCGTACATACAGCAATGAAGCGCGTCAATGACTGGGCAAGTACAACTCAAACCGAACTTGCAGGCATATACCTTGCCACTGAATTTTTAAAAGACAAAGGCAGTGGACTTATATACTGTGACTCACAGAGTGCACTCCTGGCATTGAACGCACATAGTAGTGACACCCAGAAAATAGTCAGTGATATTCGAATGAATGTTTTAGCTGCCAAAGAAAACAGATTTGAGATTAAATTCCTATGGATACCATCACATGTTGGCATCTCAAGGCATGACACTGTTGATATGCTTGCTAAGTCAGCCTGCAGAAAACCAGTGGTAGAAATTGATATGGGTGTTTCATTAGCAGTGACAGAGAATACTTGAACAAATATCTAATGAAAATCTCACCGACCTAACAAATTCTCAAAGACCTGAAAGTTGTAGCATTAAATATTATGATAGATATCGTGAGGAGACATTCACATATGGGACTAATAGAACAAGAACCCGGCAATGTGATGTTATAGTGGCCAGAATACGCCTGGAATATAGACGTATCTGGCAGATTTCTCAAACCCCAAATGTCGAGTACACAATGTGTCAACTTTGTGAAAGAGAAAACATGCACTCTCTTGAACATTATATTGTAGAATGTCCCATACTGACTGACTTTCGCCCTCCTGGGCTAAGGTATGCTGAACTCTGAAATTACTATACGAGTACTGGAACACTTGATGATATATTGGACTTGTATCCAAGATTGACCATGTAATATATCAATCATACAATGTATATATATGATGTAACTATATAACCTGTGCTTGTAAAAGCACCTTCATCACCTTCAGTGATTAAGTGCTTAATTGCACACTAGTTTCTTTATCAGCTATCTCACCCTGTCAGCGTAAATGAGACAAATGTATGTGAATACATGTGTGTGTGTTTATATGTATGTATATGTGCGTATGTATATGTATGGGTATAAAGAATATATGGAAGCTGATCAGAATTACATTTCACCTTTGTGAATGTACATTAATGACACTATGTAAAAGACACATCAAACACTTTATGTAGGGCATACGTAAATCTGCGTATCTATGTATTTACGTATGTAGGTTAGCTTAGCATTTTTAAAGCACTGAATCACCTTCTGTGGTTGAGTGTTCAATAAACCCTTGAACTATATGTTTAAGACTTCTCTAACCCTGTCCATGGAGGACAGAAGAAAATGTATATATGCTGGTTAGCATTGTAAATGTGTGGCAACGTCTGTGGTAGAAAAGAAAAAAAGTACTTCCACTACACTCTCCCCGCCACACACAGTACTACCACTACACACTGTTCCCCCACATACAGTGCGAACACTACACACACTTCCCCACACACAATCTACCACTACTCACTCTCCCCCACACACAGACGACCTAGACAAGATGAAGGAATGATCGAACAAATGGTTGTTAGAATTGAACCCAAGCAAATGTAATGTTATGAAGATTGGTGTAGAGAGCAGGAGGCCAGATACAAGGTACCATCTGGGAGATGAAATACTTCAAGAGTCAGAGAAAGAAAAAGACTTCGGGGTTGATATCACGCCAGACCTCTCTCCTGCTGCCGATATCAAGAGGATAACATCAGCGGCATATGCCAGGCTGGCCAACATATGAACGGCATTCAGAAACTTGTGTAAGGAATCATTCAGAACTTTGTATACCACATATGTTAGGCCAATCCTGGAGTATGCAGCCCCAGCATGGAGTCCATATCCAGTCAAGGATAAGACTAAACTGGAAAAGGTTCAAAGGTTTGCCAACAGACTAGTACCCGAGCTGAGAGGTATGAGCTACAAAGAGAGACTACGGGAATTAAACCTCACTTCGCTGGAAGACAGAAGATTTTGGGGGAACATGATCACCACATTCAAGATTCTAAAGGTAATTGACAGGATTGATAAAGACAGGCTATTTAACACAAGGGGCACACGCACAAGGGGACACAGGTGGAAACTGAGTGCCCAAATGAGCCAAAGAGATATTAGAAAAACTTTTTAGTGTCAGAGTGGTTGACAAATTGAATGCATTAGGAGGTGATGTGGTGGAGGCTGACTCCAAACACAGTTTCAAGTGTAGATATGATAGAGTCCAATTGGCTCAGGAACCTGTACACCTGCTGATTGACGGTTGAGAGGCGGGACCAAAGAGCCAGAACTCAACCCCCGCAAACACAACTAGGTGAGTACAGTACTACCACTACACACTCTTCCCCACACAGTACTACCACTACACACACTCCCTCACACACAGTACAACCACTACACACACACCGCGACATACAGTACTACCACTACACACTCCCCGTACACACACAGTACTCCCTCACACTGTAGTACCACTACACACTCTCCCCAACACACAGTACTACCCCTACAAACACTCCCCCACACAGTACTACCACTACACACACTTCCCCACACACAGTACTACCACTACACACTCCCCCCCCACACACAGTACTATCACTACACACTCCCCCGCACACAGTACTACCACTACACACACTCACCCACACACAGTACTACCACTACACACTCTCACCCACACACAGTACTACCACTACACACTCTCACACACACACAGTACTACCACTACACACTCTCACACACACACAGTACTACCACTACACACTCTCACACACACACAGTACTACCACTACACACTCTCACACACACACAGTACTACCACTACACACTCTCACCCACACACAGTACTACCACTACACACTCTCACCCACACACAGTACTACCACTACACACTCTCCCCCACAGAGTACTACCACTACACACACTTCCCCACACACAGTACTACCACTACACACTCCCCCCCCCACACACAGTACTACCACTACACACTCCCCCGCACACAGTACTACCACTACACACTCTCCGCAACACAGTACTACCACTACACACTCTCACCCACACACAGTACTACCACTACACACTCTCACCCACACACAGTACTACCACTACACACTCTCCCCCACAGAGTACTACCACTACACACTCTCCCCAACACACAGTACTACTACTCCACACACTCCCCCAGACACAGTACTACAATTGCACGCTTTCCCCCACACAGTACGTCCACTACAAACACTCCTACACACAGTAATACCACTACACACTCTCCCCCACACACAGTACTACCACTACACTCTCTCCCCCACACACAGTACTACTACTCTACACTCTCCGCCATACACAGAAGACCTAGACAAGCTGAAGAAATGATCAAACAAATGGTTGTTAGAGTTTAACACAAGCAAATGAAATGTTATGAAGATAGGTGTAGAGAGCAGGAGGCCAGATACAAGGTACCATCTGGGAGATGAAATACTTCAAGAGTCAGAGAATAAAAAAGACTTAAGGGTTGATATCACGTCAGACCTGTCTCCTGGAGCCGATATCAAGAGGATAACATCAGCGGCATATGCCAGGTTGGCTAACATTTGAACGGCATTCAGAAACTTGTGTAAGGAATCACTCAGAACTTTGTATACCACACATGTTAGGCCAATCCTGGAGTATGCAGCCGCAGCATGAAGTCCATATCTAGTGAAGTATAAGACCAAACTCTAAAAGGTTCAAAGGTTTGCCACCAGACTAGTACCCGAGCAGAGAAGTATGAGCTACGAGGAGAGACTTCTGGAATTAAACCTCACATCGCTGTAAGACAGAAGAGTTAGGGGGGACATGATCACCACATTCAAGATTCTCAAGGGAATTCATTGGGTAGATTAAGATTTAACACAAGGGGCACACGCACTAGGGGACACAGGTGGAAACTGAGTGCCCAAATGAGCCACAGAGATATTAGAAAGAACTTTTTTAGTGTCAGAGTGGTTGACAAATGGAATGCATTAGGAAGTGATGTGGTGGAGGCTGACTCCATACACAGTTTCAAGTGTAGATATGATAGAGCCCAATAGGCTCAGGAACCTGTACACTTGTTGATTGACGGTTAAAAGGCGGGACCAAAGAGCTAAAGCTCAAACCCGCAAGCACAACTAGGAGAGTACAACTAGGTGAGTACACAGTACTAGCATTACACACTCTTCCCCACACACAGTTAGACCACTACACAGTCTCCCCAACACAGTACGTCCACTACACACACACTCCCCCCACACAGTACGACCACTACACACTCTCCCCCAAACACAGTACTACCACTACACAGTCTTCCCCCCACACAGTACTACCACTACACACTCTCCCTTAACACAGTACAACCACTACACACTCTCCCCCCCACACAGTACTACCACTACACACTCTCCCTTAACACAGTACAACCACTACACACTCTCCCCAACATTCAGTACTACCACTTCACACTCTCGCTCCACACACAGTACAACCACTACACACTCTCCCCCACACACAGTACGTCCACTACACACACACTCCCCCCACACAGTACGACCACTACACACTCTCCCCCAAACACAGTACTACCACTACACAGTCTTCCCCCCACACAGTACTACCACTACACAGTCTTCCCCCACACAGTACTACCACTACACACTCTCCCCAACATTCAGTACGACCACTTCACACTCTCCCTCCACACACAGTACAACCACTACACACTCTCCCCCACACACAGTACTACCACTACACACTCTCCCCCACACCCGCTCCGACGTCTTCGCGTCGAGACCTTACTTTATTTCCAAGTTCTTGTCTCATATAGACCACTTTAGTCGACACTAATTCTATCTCATAGTGTTCGGCGATTTGCTTCAGCTGTTCTTTCGTACAGCTCTCCAAAATCAATGGGTCCTCTTTTGTTATAAATTCTTGGACACGATCCATGATAAAAACTTTGCCTGGCTGGACACCTAGATGAATAGCAATGGGTGCTGCAAGTGTACACAGTGTGTCTTGCTCAAAACACTCCCGGACAGGCCCCCATATGTGTTGGGATCGAACTGTTGACAACCCAACACATTTAATTTAGGTTTATTCTGAATGTTTATCCTAATGCTTCGTTGTACTACAACGGGGTACATGAATCTGAACAGTTGTCAGCCTCAGCCGGACCTGTTGTCAGGTGTGACACACTTTGTGCTGAGGTCTGACAAAGGACAAGAAAATAAGATGGTATAAAACTTCATCATGGATATATTGTGATATATCTCTAATCACCTTATATACAATATTTTACATATATATATATATATATATATATATATATATATATATATATATATATATATATATATATATTGTGACGATAATCTCCTTCAAGAGATTGAGCCTGCTCTTCCCTCCAAAATACGTCGATACATCTATATAAAACTAATATGGAAGAAAAATCCAACAACGACAACACCAGCAAGGTTTGCCAGAGCGCAAAACGTATGCAGCCAGGAACACCTGCTCCACCTCAAACCGCCAAACTACCTGTCTTGTCGCCGGCTCATCGCTGATTGGCTGTGGGTCTAGCTGCAACTGCACTCAACCCACCATACTACTTGATGTCTGGGGCCGCCACGACCTCAGTCTTCAGAATATCCCGTGCTTTCGACAGGTTAACAC
Organism: Procambarus clarkii; assembly: GCF_020424385.1. NCBI lineage: Eukaryota > Metazoa > Arthropoda > Malacostraca > Decapoda > Cambaridae > Procambarus > Procambarus clarkii. The sequence goes on along the minus strand of NW_025570058.1, from coordinate 8,003 downwards.
GTCTCGTTGGTAGACTAAAGCCCCAGGCTTACGTGTACTAAGAGAAGTGATAGCTTGAAGCCAATATTCCGGCACCTATTTCCATTGTTTCACACTTGTTATTTGTTCACTTGTCTTAAACGTAACTTTTCATTTTGTCACTCGATTATTCTTATTACTTTGATTGATTTTATTATACGAATTTGTATGTCCATTTTATTCATGTTTTGCTTTCTTTAACGTAATTAAAATTTCATTGTTAAAATTTACTTGTGTTTTGTGTGTCTTCTCCTTACCTTACCACAGACGAAGTTCCAGATTTTCTATTTTTTTTCTATATGTGACGAGGCCATACCCCTAGCTTTTGAACAGCCGAACACCAACGCGTTACCGTCACTTATTATATGGGGGCCTGTCCTAGGAGCTTCACTCAGGTACTGGTGCCAAGTGGTAATTAATGGCAAGCGTATTTAACTTTGTTAACGTAGCTTTTACTATTTTTCATATTCAATTTCATTTTTTATATGGTGCGGTGTATTGTGCGTTACGAGAGTAACATATGGTGAAGGCGAGACAACTTTGGATTACGTGATGACTGTAGGCCTCAGTCATACTTTTAATTGGTCATCTCTCCCTCGGTGTTATTACTCGTGTTTACCATCTTTGTCCCTTGGATATTTCTCATTTTTGATAGATCATCATATTGGTACCCTGGTACTGTGGTCTGCCCCGGGTCAAGAGCACCCAATCTTCTGCAATCTGACTGTAGGAGGACAAAGAGGGCCATAGTTCCTCTAGCTCGAACTTTAGTTGCTGAATTGGGACCTCAGCAGCAGTTCTCGTCACCAGTTGACACCTCGCACCCCTACACGTCAGTCAGAGATGATGATACATACAACGGTAGGGAATTAGCTTACTTTTCAGAGCACAATAGTTCGCTAATTCTGTAAGTATCATATTAAATTCAGTAGGAAAAACTTGCTTTATGTCCTATAGAGACTCGGCAAGGTATGCCTACATCCTTGGACTACCAATTTTACTTTTGAGGCAATTAACTGTTTCATTTGTTTTCGAAACTCTGTTTCATTTGTTAGTTGGATTTTCTTGCCCTTATCCTCTTACATGAGTACCGGGTACAAGATTTCCTGCGCCCTTGATTTAAATTAATCATTTAACACCTTGTACTTAACTGTAATTGTTAAAGATCCCACAGGATAGGTACCAGTTGCCACGTTGTCCTGTTTCTGACATTCACTATAACTGAATATTCGTTGTACCTTTATTTGCTAATTTCACCATGTTTCGTCTCCAAGCTTTCCGTGCAGATCCAGCAGGTGCAATAGGGACTTTAAGTCATGCCAAGAAGACTGAATTACAAACTCTTGCACATGAGTATCAGCTAACAGTTCCCTACCAAGCCAAGAAGAGTGAAATACACAATCTGTTGCTGGATCGTTTCTTAGAACAAGGTAAGATAGACTCTGAAACTCATGAAACTTACTATATTGCAGATAAAACTGATTTGGCGACGATGAAACTCAAACTAGAGCTGGCCAAGATTGAACGTGAGCAGCAAAGGGAAGCCCTCGAACAACAAGAACGAACAGCTGTCATACGAAGGGAAGAACAAGAACGTGAACTCGCCCTCCAGGAACGTGAGGTTGCAATGCTCCAGGAGCGGGAACAGCTTAAAACACTCCAGGAGCGGGAACGCTTACAGCTTGAAACCAAACAACGCGAGTTGGAGATGCAACGCGAACATGACAAGCAACAAGCGACTCTGGCTCTAGAGTGTCGTCAACGAGAATACACGTTGGAAACTTCACACCTCGCTCAACGCCAGCAAGCTACTGCCAATCTTCCCGTCAGTTTTAATATATCACATGCAAGTAAGTTAATGCCATCCTTTGTAGAAGCAGAAGTTGATGTGTTTTTCACCACCTTTGAAACCCTTGCTAATCAACTCAGTTGGCCTGTCGACCAATGGGCCACACTTCTCAGAGTCCATCTTACAGGTAGAGCTGCAGTCACACTCAGTACTTTGGCGTCTGAGAATGACTACCAGACTCTGAAACAAGCAGTGTTGGACGCCTACCTCCTCTCTACAGAAAGCTATAGAAGGAAATTCCGTGACCACCTGAAGGCAAGTACCACTACCTTCCTTGAGTTTGCTAACACAAAACGGAGATATTTCATGAAATGGCTGGAAGCAGCACATGTCTCTACTTTTACAGAACTCGTCAACCTGATGTTAGTTGAAGAATTCTTGAGGCGTGTGCCGCCTCCTGTCCGTCTCTACTAAGCAGATAAAGAAGAAACCGACTACCTGAAGTGTGCTAAGTCGGCTGACACTTACAGCCTCATCCACCGGCTGACACCCGAACCATCCTCCAGTAAGAAGTCGTGGTACAGTTACGAGAAAGAGAGCACCGATCAAGCTGGCTCGCAATTGTACTGCAAATATTGTAGACTCTATGGACATACCATAGACAAGTGTGGTAAGTCTCAATACAAGGGAACCACTGACCCACAAAAACCCAAACCAACTCCTAAGTCCGGTAAGCCTGTGATGAATGTTGGTGTTAATGTTAATGATCTTTCTCTTTTCAGTAACCACCTGTATACTGGAACTGTCTCTGCCAACGGTTCAAATCCGGAGGGGACGTTTCAAATTGAAGATCTTGGGGGACACAACGGCTCTTCAATCGATCATCTTGAAGTCGGCTGTGCCCAACATCGCCTACACCGGAGAAACTGTCTTCATCACTGACCTCACTGCTACCACTCCATACCCTCTCGCCAGAGTCCACCTGGATTGTCCCTACGTGAACGGAGAAGTCCAAGTCGCCGTCAGGGAAAAGCCTTTTCCCATGCCTGGAGTGCAACTTCTCCTAGGCAACGACTTGGCAGAAGACCTGCAACCAACCAACCTGATCGTCATGGACAAACCCCAGGTGTGTAACTCTGTGCCAAGTAACCCTATTCTAGCGTATGTTCCAGCAGAGGTTCAAGAGAGTGATGAAGTTTCTCCTCCGGTTCTCATGACCACCCGTGCACAAGCCGCACGTCCACAGCCAGCTGACTCTACTGCTACCGCTGTCCCTCAAGACCCTCAGAAACTACCCCCGCATCTGACCAAGTTGGAGTTCCGTAAGTTGCAGAGGGAAGATCTTACTTTAACACCATTGTTTTTCCAGGCTGAGACTCAACCCGACAGTATTCCTGGGTTCTTCATAGGGAACGACTTGCTCTACCGCAGATATAGACCCAGTAAACTGAAGGAGGAGGACGATTGGGCCAACATCGAACAACTTGTGATTCCTACCAGCCTGCGGCCCACTATTCTACACCTGGCCCACGGAGCACTCTCCCACTACGGCTTCAACAAGACTTACCATGGAATTCGTCAAGACTACTACTGGCCAGGTATGGTAAATAGCGTCAAACAGTACGTAAAACAGTGTCATACATGTCAGATGGCAGGCAAACCGAACATCTCCATTCCCAGAGCGCCACTGATTCCCATACAGGTGCCAGCGGAACCTTTCCACAGACTCATAATAGACTGTGTTGTCCTTTACCTCGAACCAGTTCAGGTAACGCCTATATCTTAACCATCCTGTGTCCTACCACCAGATTTCCCATAGCAGTTCCAGTGAAGAACATCACGGCTGCTACGGTTGTAAAACATCTATTGAAGATCTTCACTCAATACGGATTTCCCAGGGAGATTCAGAGCGACTGTGGTACCAACTTCACCAATGATCTCTTCAAAAGGACACTGGAGGAGTTCAACATCAAACAGTATTGTCCAGCCCCTATCATCCTGCTTCACAGGGTTCTCTTGAACGTAGTCATCAGACTATCAAAGCACTCTTGAAAAAGTTTTGTAGTGAAACCTCTAAGGATTGGGATAAGCAAATCGACCTTATAATGTGTATTTACAGAAGTCTTCCCAATGAGTCCCTAGGAGTATCTCCTTATGAGATGCTCTACGGCCGTAAGTGCCGTACTCCCCTTAAGGCTTTCAAAGACTCTCTCCGAGATGCCACCTTCAGTGAGCATCAGAATGTGCCCCAGTTTCTTCAAAACCTTCAACACATTCTAGAGAGAGTCCACCGTTTTGCCCATGATAATCTATTGAAAGCCCAGGAGAGGATGAAGACTCATTACGACCAGACCAGCAAAGTACGAAAATTTAAGCCAGGAGACTTCATTCTAGCATACTTCCCTATCCCAGGTTCACCTTTACAAAACAGGTTTTCAGGACCCTACCGCGTCAAAGAGTGCAGAAATAACAACAACTACGTCATAGAGACTCCAGATAGGCGGCGGAAGACCCAGCTGTGCCACGTCAACCTCCTGAAGCAATATAATGGAACTCCTCCCACTGTCCTAATAAATTATTCTACCTTCACAGAACCCTACATCCACAGTGAGACCTTCCCACCTTCTCCTCCCGAAAGCACTGACAAGGAGTCAGCGCTTTCTAATTCCGAAATCCTTAATGAACTTCCCAAATACTTTCAGGATAATCACAGTGCACCTCTTGTCAAGATCTTCAGAGAACATCAGGAGTTGTTCCGAGATGATCCCCAAGAGTGTAATGTTACCCAGCACGACATCCAACTGCTCCCCGACACCCGGCCGATTCGTCAACCCTTCTACCGAATCAGCCCGAGCAAGAAGGAAGTCATGCGTGCTGAGGTGCAGTACCTCTTGGATCATGGACTGGCTACACCTTGTGAGTCCCCCTGGGCCTCACCTTGTATCTTGGTGCCCAAACCCCAAGGTAAGGTGCGGTTATGTACTGACTATCGAAAACTTAACAACGTAACTGTCAACAATGCTTACCCCTTGCCTAGGATAGATGACATCCTTGACGCCATTGGTAGTGCCCAGTACTTGTCCCAAGTGGACTTGCTTAAGGGGTACTATCAAGTGTGACTAACGGAGCGAGCTAAAGAGATATCTGCCTTCATCACTCCTTTTGGACTTTTCAGATATGAACGCCTTCCTTTCGGACTATGTAATGCCCCGGCCACCTTTCAGAGAGCTGTCAACCGTGTCATCCAGGACTTGGATAACACATACGCCTACCTGGACGATATCGTCGTAGCATCCAACACCTGGAGTGAACATCTGCTCCAGTTGCGACGTCTGTTCTCCAAGCTCCTGACAGCCGGCCTCACCATCAACCTGGGCAAGTCCACCTTCGCGAAAGGTAAAGTGCGTTATCTGGGTCATGTTATTGGGAGTGGCAGCCTAGCTCCGTTAGACTCTCACATTCAAGCCATCCAACAGTATCCACAGCCTACCACCAGGAAGCAGCTCCTGCGCTTCCTTGGTCTTGCCTCCTACTACCGTAGGTTTGTGAGGAATTTCAGTACAGTCGCCACACCTCTAATTCTATTAACCAGTCCCAAGCAACGGTATAATTGGACCATGCAGCAAACCGTTGCTTTCGAACAACTCAAATTCCTCCTCTGTTCTAATCCCATTCTCGCCTCACCAGATATCACCAAGCCTTTCGTCCTTCATGTCGACGCCAGTGGTACCGGCGTTGGTGGTGTCCTGATGCAACAACGAGGCGAGTAGGTTCTACCTGTCGGCTACTACAGCTACAAATTGAAACCACACCAGAGGAACTACAGCACTATTGAAAAGGAGCTACTATCCATCGTCCTGAACCTTCAACACTTCGCTCCGTACCTACAAGGCGCCAGGTCTACAACCATCTTCTCAGACCACAACCCTCTCCGCTTCCTACATCAAGCCCAATTCACCAACCAGCGTCTTCTACGATGGGCTTTGAATTTACAAGATTTCAACCTGGAGATCCGCTATATCAAGGGTTCTGACAACACCATAGCCGATGCCCTCTCCAGAGTTTATGAAGTAGAAGCGACTCCATCTATTACTCCACCACATAACGACGTACTTCTTCCAGAACCGCAGGCTTCGGGGAAGAGTTGTGACGATAATCTCCTTCAAGAGATTGAGCCTGCTCTTCCCTCCAAAAATACGTCGATACATCTATATAAAACTAATATGGAAGAAAAATCCAACAACGACAACACCAGCAAGGTTTGCCAGAGCGCAAAACGTATGCAGCCAGGAACACCTGCTCCACCTCAAACCGCCAAACTACCTGTCTTGTCGCCGGCTCATCGCTGATTGGCTGTGGGTCTAGCTGCAACTGCACTCCACCCACCATACTACTTGATGTCTGGGGCCGCCACGACCTCAGTCTTCAGAATATCCCGTGCATTCGACAGGTTAACACGTCTCGTTGGTAGACTAAAGCCCCAGGCTTACGTGTACTAAGAGAAGTGATAGCTTGAAGCCAATATTCCGGCACCTATTTCCATTGTTTCACACTTGTTATTTGTTCACTTGTCTTAACGTAACTTTTCATTTTGTCATTCGATTATTCTCATTACTTTGATTGATTTTATTATACGAATTTGTATGTCCATTTTATTCATGTTTTGCTTTCTTTAATGTAATTAAAATTTCATTGTTAAAATTTACTTGTGTTTTGTGTGTCTTCTTACCTTACCACAGACGAAGTTCCAGATTTTCTATTTTTTTTCTATATGTGACGAGGCCATACCCCTAGCTTTTGAACAGCCGAACACCAACGCGTTACCCTCACAATATATATGTGTGTGTGTGCATTGTACACAAGTACAGTTAAATATATATAGAGAGAGAGATACTACGACCATGCTACGGTTGTCTCTTGTCCGATTGATCTTCCCACTTATAAATCATCTACTTTCCTGCAATTTGTACCGCTATCAGGAAAATCAGCGCGTTACCTCTACGCCGACCTCTAAATCTCAAAGCTGTTATCTTCCATAACTTTCAAGAACGTCGACCATGCCTCGAGGTCCTCTTCCTTCGTGAGGGTGGAGCACACTAACAGTTGGGTCCGTTGGTCACACATCCAAACGCGACGACAGCCTGTTGACCCAATGGAGGGGAGTAGATGTCTGTCTCTCCACATGATCCGGCCAGCACACGTTACCTCGCCCGGTGGTTCTGATTGGCTAACATAAATTCCCGCCACCGGACGAGCCATACCGTGCTGACCGTTAACGACCTCCATGGTTGTTAACCTCGTTCTTCCTGTAATAATGAACGTATGACTTAAATAATCGTGCCTTTATGCGATGAAATAACACGATACGATATATCGTAACACTCCATACACAGTTTTAAGTGTAGATATGATAGAGCCCAATAGGCTCAGGAACCTGTACACCTGTTGATTGACGGTTAAGAGGCGGGACCAAAGAGCTAAAGCTCAACCCCCGCAAGCACAACTAGGAGAGTACAACTAGGTGAGTACACAGTACTAGCATTACACAATCTTCCCCACACACAGTAAGACCACTACACAGTCTCCCCAACACAGTACGTCCACTACACACACTCCCCCCACACAATACGACCACTACACACTCTCCCCCAAACACAGAGTACTACCACTACAGTCTTCCCCCCACACAGTACTACCACTACTCACTCTCCCTTAACACAGTACAACCACTACACACTCTCCCCAACATTCAGTACGACCACTTCACACTCTCCCTCCACACACAGTACAACCACTACACACTCTCCCCCCCACACAGTACTACCACTACACACTCTCCCCCACACACAGTACTACCACTACACACTGTCCCCAACATACAGTACTACCACTACATACTCATTCTCCCCCTACACAGTACGTCCACTACACACTCACCCCCACACAGTACTACCACTACACTCACTCCCCCACATACAGAACTACCATTACACACTCTCCCCACACACAGTATTACCACTACACACTCTCCCTCACACACAGTACTACCACTACTCACTCTCCCCCACATACAGTACTACCGCTTACCACTACACACTCTCCCACCACACACAGCACAACCACTACACACTCTCTCCCACATACAGTACGACCACTACACACTCTACCCCAAATAGAGTACTACCACTACACACTC
>NW_025570057.1:0-10360 GCF_020424385.1 Procambarus clarkii | reverse complement strand
CACCCAGAAAATGGCGTTTCATTACATTCAACGCTGGTTTTCTGGGGGGAGCCCCGTCGGCTCCCTGGAGCTAACTACCCACAGAGGAAGGTCAAAGGGACAGAACCGGAAGGCGGACACCACAACCCCCCACGGAGGCGAGACAACCGGCAGCAAACGCCAACCCAAGGCGCCACAGCCCCAAAAAGTCACGGGAACAACGAGCAGCAAGGGCCCTGCACGAACACCAAAAATCCATGCCCGAAAGACCGCAAGGCCACGTCGCCCAGACGGCAGCGAGAGCAGTGAAGCCACGAATGCCACAGGCATGAGGGAAGAACACAGGCAGCTTAGTCGCAAGAACACGGCTGACCACCCGGGACACTATCACCCGCGAACCGGGAAGAACAGAACCGGATCAACGCAAAACGCGCTCCGGACCCAAACGCCGTGGTACGCAAACAACAGCGGAGGGCCGCCAATGAACACAAAAAACGACACCCCCCCGGCCCGACCAACGAAGCACCAACAAACCCTGGACCCCTCCAGAACGCAGCAGCCCCACCCTGCGCCAGAAAAGATGGAGACTGCTGCCACCGAACAATCAAAACGCTAAAACCGAAGGAGCAAGAAAACTCAGAGACTCGACCCCCAGAGGCAAAGGCCAAAAGGAAAGAGCCAACGAGAAAAACACACCGGAACCGAAGGGGCACTACCAACCGAGGAGAAGACAGAGCACGCTGACCAGAGACCAGAATGGTGCAAGCGGCGCACGAACAGGCCGGAGGTGAAACGACGCACAAGACAGCTTACTAACGGTGCAGAAGCAACACCAAGACCGAAAGCAAGCTGAAGCGGCTCCGCCAGCGCCGCACGAAAAGAGGCGACAGTATGTGGCAAGACGACGGCCCCCAACCCCCATCAGAAAACCAAGCCGAGAGTAAACCAAGCTAACAAGAGTAACCAACTAAGAAGGGACAGGAAAAGGAAGGACCGCCAAAATACCCCATACTGCCGCCAAGAGAAGCACGCAGGTGGGACACCTACCACGAAGCCACCCGACCACCAACCGGAGGCGAGACCGCGAGGCAGAACATAAGCAGCTCCGACAAGGCCCCTCCGAGCCCAGGAAAGGCGGAGCCGCGGGAAGATCTCGGGCGCGACCACCAAAACCCAGGCTTCACAAAGAGATGGAACGTCTGCCGAACAGAAAAACTCCCCAAAGCATGCAAGCCCGCCAGGAGTTCAGAAACGACGGGTCCGACGCGAGACATCACAAGACCCCCAAAAAACAACAACCGGCAGGGCAAGCTAGGAAACCAAAGAAGGCGGAAGGGTCGCCGCCAGAACAGTACCCGAACCAAGGGGTACGAACAACTGCAATAGACCGAGACAAAGAAGCACATCACAGGACACAGGCTGAAAAACGCCTAAGAACACACGCAGAACACCCCTGCTGCAGAGGAGGCAGGAAAAAAGAGCAGAAGCACAAAAACCCCAGGATAACAACCAGGGGTGGACAATCAGGCAGGGACAGAAAAACCCCCACGCAATCCCCAGGCACAAAACGGCAGCAAAGTGCCACTCCACAACCGGACACAGGAACAAGGACACGCCACCGTGAAACACGGTACCAATGCACGCGTGCAGCAGCAGCAACAGGCAACACTGCAACATGCAACATGTAAATAGCAACTCCCTTCTGCAAAGGCAGAGAACGGAGCAGGCAGACCCCAGACAGGGCCAACGGAGACACGACAAAACCCCGCAGGCCCAGAAACCTGCACCAGGCGACCGACGGCGGAGAAACCCCGCTCGATACCTGCTGGATGAGGTACTGGGAGCTCTTTTACACCTCAAGCCTGGCCCAAGGCCAGGCTAGACCGGCCAGAGGGTGGCCCACCAGGCAGCTGCTCGAAGCAGTCTACCGGCCCACATACCCCCACAACCAGGACGGGCCGGAACTGCCATACGAAAACAGGCTAGTGTGTCCTGGAAGTCCACGGACGAACCAGCAAGAAGGCTTATGCACGCAAGTAGGTCGTGTAACAAGCACAGACCTCTGATGGTAATACAGTGTTCCCCAAATGTGCCAATAGCACCACTGCACTCCACTGGTACTATCCCGCAAGTTCTTCCAGATAGGCGGGACCCAAGAGCCAGAGCTCAAATCCTGCAAGCACAGCCAGGAGCCTTACCAGGTGAGTACAGAACCAACCCTACAACCCCCGCACCTCACAACATTAAAAAAGGTGGGTCCCCTGAATGACTCCAGCATGGGTTGGACATGCACATGAGGGGGGACAGGAAGGGTTGAAAAAGGAACAGTCACTGGTGTGCGAACGGTCTCAGTCGTACAAAAATATACCTAAATAAGGACAGGTATATAAACAACTCCGCATCCAGCGCCCGGCCAAAAGACGCCAGACCGCAGAAACTCACCTGGCAAAGGGTGGCACGAACTTGACACGACTCAACCGTGCCCAGAAGAACCTGGGAGCACCGCCAGGAGAAGACACCAGAGCCGGACCCTGCCGGACCCGCAGGAGAGCAGGGAGAGGCGAAGGAGGTGGTCCACACCCATGACAGGGAAAACCTCGGTGTCCTCCCCACAACTGGGAACCAGGACACCCCCGGCGTGAAGGGGCACATACCGCAGCCAAGGAGAAGAACGAGAGGCGAAGCACTGTAGCAAAAAGGGCGCAAAACACCAGCACTGATACACCGCCCAGACCAAAACAAACTCCACGGCGCATGCGCATAACACGCTGGCCGAACCGCACACCCTCTCTGCGGGAAGGCGCCAGCCAGGACTACCGCACGAGAAAAGTAGCCAAAAGAGGAAGCAAGAACAATAAAACCGGCCAAAGAAGCAGAGAGCCCAAAAAGGAACCCAACCGGGCTGTTGGATATTTCCAACATCGAATACAGCATTGTTGTATTCTCATTACTTATTACTAACCATATTAATATTGTAGTAAGTAAAATTAACAACTCATAGAATTCTCCTGTACTAATAATTCATCTGTGCATTAGGCTAGAATTCTCACGTCATCTGACGCTAGTATTGCGTCAGATTTCTTTACAGTAAAACACATTATATACAATTTGTGTGAGAATTAAATACGATTCTCCATAATTAAAGCATTCTGTATGACAACGGATTGCAGACGAATTGTTCTCTAACTAAAAGCCGAATAGAGCTTTAGAATCAAAACGTTTACCTCGCGATAGAGGTAGCGTCATCAATGAATGCTATGGGGAGACATTAATTCCTCTCCCTTGTATCTTTACTATTCTTAAATAGTTAAATAATAATATTCCGTTCCTCTAAATAATAAACCCGTCCAGTCTTTAGAGTTTCAAGCGCGAATGCGAGAAATATTAATGTTCATGCCAATAATTTGTGCAATGAACGTCGACTCGGCGTGGGGGGAGGGACGCGACGCCATCCTCAGTCGGTGACGGTGTCGGGAAGCGGACACATGCAAGGCCAGAAGGAGGCAAAACCACGCTTACCGTACTCACAAAAGACGCCATTGTCCAGCAAATAGGACACGTGTGTCTATCCACAGATGAAAGCCGCCACTGTGAGGCGTGAACGACCTTGCAGATAATATCTTCAACTCGTGCTGGTGTTAAATAAGGGACCCCTAGACTTGGTTCCTGACGACACGTGATCAGCCAACTTGAAACGTACAAATCCAGGATAAGCTCACCTGAATTTGGGATACGTAATTACGGCAATCTTAATACTTACACAGTGCCCACAGTTAAGTACTTTTATTTGATGCATCATTTATAAGTGTATTAATGGCAGGGTGATTGCACGTCACGCGGCAAGACAACACCTAATAACAGGTGATTAGAATTCTATCTGTAGATATCAATAATCTTGAATATGTATTGAGTAGTTAAATCAATTGCTACTGGTAGTTATTTATCTTGCAGCTCGAGAGACGAATTCCTCATGCTGTCTTCTCCATGCTAACCGTGTCATTCGTCGGTGTACCAGACTTGGAGATTAAGAGGACTGCCAGGGTAATCTAAAGGAATCTATTACCAGCTAAGGCTTATTTCTTTTATTCATAACTTTGCAATTTGATACATTCAGAATGTACAACATAATGTGTGATTTACTGTAACTCATTATTATGCTCATATTCATGTTCTTCTTTGTATGAATAATATTATATTCAACATTAATTATAGGATTAGATTATTATTAATAGAATTAGTGAACGAACCACACTGATTCCTGGACGTACTGACCTCCAGTAATAACCCCCCAATGTAGGTGTTTGAAGTTTGGTTTTAATAATACAGCCCATTAATTATTCTTATGATCATACTTTCTAGTCATATCCATAGTCACTGGTTTTCTCTAGAATCTTATCTAATGATCTGAAATTCTCAGTTTCCCTCTTTCCTTTAAAAGCGGTGGTCCTTCGTAATTTAATTTACTAATTTAATTATTAATTAATCAGAATCAAACCCAAATATCCCACACGGGCGACAAGTAGCCCAACCGGGCAACAAGTAGCCCAACTGGGCGACAAGTAGCCCAACAGGGCGACAAGTAGCCCAACAGGGCGACAAGTAGCCCAACAGGGCGACAAGTAGCCCAACAGGGCGACAAGTAGCCCAACAAAGCGACAAGCAGCCCAACAGGGCGACAAGCAGCCCAACAGGGCGACAAGCAGCCCAACAGGGCGACAAGCAGCCCAACAGGGCGACAAGCAGCCCAACAGGGCGACAAGCAGCCCAACAGGGCGACAAGCAGCCCAACAGGGCGACAAGCAGCCCAACAGGGCGACAAGCAGCCCAACAGGGCGACAAGCAGCCCAACAGGGCGACAAGCAGCCCAACAGGGCGATAAGCAGCCCAACAGGGTGACAAGTAGCCCAACAGGGCGACAAAGACGAGGAGCCGACAGACGTTCCAATAATGCGGGAAGTAGCGAGAAACCTTCCCGTACCCTCGAGAACACAGAAGCCAACACTAGTCCCGAAGGCACACGAAGGCGCAGGCGCACTCGAGATCAGAAGTCACGTAGAACCCCATCGAACAGGGAAACATGACGAAAACACCGTCCCAAAAAAGGGTGGGAGGAAACATCTATCCACAGGACGGAACTAACCGACTCAAAGGCCAAGGAACCGAGCCCGGGGAGGGGCCGACGCCCAACAGCACGTACGGCGAGTGGGGAGGAAAGACCCCACTCCGCGTAACCACAAGCCCCACCTAGAGGGGGATAAAAACCTCCACGGGGTCCAACGGGGCCAAGGACCCCCAAGTCAGCCCCTCCCCAGCCCCGGGAACCTACACGACAGGCCCCGGGGCCGAGCCGTTCCCCCAAAGCCCCGGTCGTACCAGAAAACCGGGGCAGCCGTGAAAACACTAAGGAAGGGAGCCCACTTGCAGACTCATACAACACGGCTGGAGGAACAGGCTCAAATGCCCCCGTCACTACCCCGAAAGGGGAATTCCCCGAGACAGCCCGAGTCTCAACGCCATCAAAAACCCCGCCCCGAACCTACAGACGGTAAGGAACCGGATGCAGGCAGGAAGGGTGACCAGGGGAAAGACAAGGGGGCGTAGATGGAACCGAAGCAACCAACACCCCCAAGTCCCAAAACGAACTACAACGGGGCAGCCCCGGGGCTCCCGGGGAAGAAACCACGAGAACGTTACCACCACCAAGGCTCAAGTGCAACGCCCCTGATACCCGCACCCGCTTTGTCAGCACAACTGGGTAACCGAGCCACAATGAGCAACCAAGCTCGCAGGACTCCGGGTCGAAGGTGTCACCGACCCCACAGGCAGCAGACAGAGGCAAAACAGAGAGTCACCCAGAGACAAAGGGTGAGAGCAACCCTCAAACTCGCTGGAAGCGAGGGGGGGACTCTGGGGTCACATCCATCGGACCCGCGAGCCCCCAGGGGTTTCCCAGGGTCCCGAGCGTTTATTATAAGAGGACTCGCGCTCAGGTAATCCCAGGCAGGGTACTGCTAACCGGCACCCAAAGCTACCAAACAACTTTCTAAGAGCTGAACCCCCGGGACGTGTACACTCACGGGGACCTAGCAGGGGGTACCACCAGAAAATACTCAGAACACAAAGGACACAAGGGGCAAAAACGAAGGCAGACCCCCCCCCTCACCAGGTAGATAAACAATAAGAAAAAGAAAACCCCTCAAGAGGACAGCGTACCCAAGCGGAAAAAGAGCCGGCCGCTATGATTGGTAAAGACAAGCTGCACAGTACCCTGCGCCCCACCAGTGCAAAAACTGCCCCTTATTCTATGGCGAACAAGGGAGACAGAACACCCGAGCACACAAAGAGCGGCCGAAAACCAAGCAGTAAACGGCCAAGTAGGGGCAGGACCCAAGGAACTTGTGGAAGGTGGCCCCAAGCCCCAAGGGCAGTACTTACAGGGCACCTAGGGAAGGGAACGCTAGGCGCATGCAGCCCGAGTACTGGAGAATCACTACCAGCTCACGCACCACCTAGAAAACATACACCACACTCTAGGTACAGTGCTGAAACAACCACTGGAGCCGGAGCACATAACCGGTGCCTATAGCATGAGCCAAAGAACTGATGGGTGGATAGCCGGCGTGGGAGGTCTGGGGCTTCCCCTTCCTCCTCCCTGGAAGGGGGGAGCTGCGCAGACAGCGGTGCGGTGACGTATGACGTCATACTAGTTTCCTTGTTTTCTGTTGAAGAGTTCTATCCACTAGTTCGGCTTTAGGTAGCAATTTTCACCAGAATAGGGGTTTGTTTTGGAATGCTTACCTTTCTGGATGCTTGACCCGGTCGATGGCAGACAGAATGCTTCCAACCACACGGGGGTTTCTATAGGCCATTGCTCCCCTTGCCTCTCTGAGGGGGCCAGGTTCTGGCCGTGGTCCCCGGTAGGCCCTAGAACTCCATACACATGACTGAAGCCAAAGTCTGACATTAGCATATCAGCCGGTAAAGCTCCGGGGAGCCGACGGGGCTCCCCCCAGAAATTGGTAGGCACAATACAGCATATGGCTACCACATAAAAGAAGACAGCAATGAACACAATGATAAGGTTGTTTGGGTTAAATACATAAAAATTAGGAGATTGGGTAACACTAGGTACAGAGCAAATTTAAAGCTCAGTGTTAGAAACTAAGGAGATGAAATTAGGTACTTTTTGGTTTTGCTTTTAAATAAGGCAAAAGTTTTACAGTTTTTCAATTCACTAGGGAGTGATTTCCATAGACTAGGTCCCTTAATTTGCATAGTGTTTACACGGATTAAGTTTGACCCGGGGGATATCAAAGAGACATTTATTTCTGGTGTGGTGATAATGGGTCCTATTACATCTGTCCAGGGAGAGTTTCAGAGCATGGTTTGCATTTAAAAACAGGGTTTTGTAAATGTAGTTGACACAAGAGAATGTGTGGAGGGAGTTAATATTTAGCAAGTTTAGGGATTTAAACAAGGGAGCTGAGTGTTGTCTGAAAGCAGAGTTAGTTATTATTCTGATAGCAGATTTTTGCTGTGTGATGATGGGCTTAAGGTGGTTTGCAGTGGTAGACCCCCATGCACAGATACCATAATTAAGATAAGGGTAGATTAGTGCATAATATAGTGAGAGGAGAACAGAGTTAGGAACATAATATCTGATTTTGGAGAGTATACCAACTGTCTTAGAGACTTTTAGTTATGTGTTGAATGTGGGTGCTGAAGTTGAGTCTCTTGTCTAGGAATAGATCAAGAAACTTGCCATCATTTTTATTACTGATGTTAATGTTGTCTATCTGTAGCTGAATTGCATTTGATGATTTGCTTCCAAATAAGATGTAGTAAGTTTTTTCCATGTTTAATGTTAGTTTGTTCGTTGACATCTATAAGTGGACTTTTTTAATTCATTATTCACAAGATTATTTAGTGTATGTGGGTTGAGGTCTGAATAGTTAAGGGTAGTATCGTCAGCAAACAATATAGGTTTGAGAATATTAGAGACATTAGGCAGATCGTTTATATATATAAGAAATAGAAGAGGTCCTAAGATACTACCCTGTGGCACTCCAACGGTAATTGGTAGAGTGGAAGAAGTTGTTTCATTGATGGATACATATTGGTGTCTGTCACTAAGATAGGATCGGATGTAGTCAAGGTGACTCATGTGATTCCTGGGGGCACCGGATTGAAGATGGCATGTCAAACGCCTCGTTAGCTTGGTCGACGTCATACCTATTCACTTAGATTGAAGGTTACATCCTTCGGGGGGGGGGCAAGTGTACATGTATACAATGCTTGACTGCTGTAGAGGGTTCTCCGTCGGCTTCGGGCTGTTTTTGATAAGGAGTTCGGAAGTCTTCTTGGTTTTGTAGAATATTATCAGGTTTGTGTTTTGGTTAGGAGTAATGCTTTTTACTTCTTTACGGATTATTTCTTTTATTATTATTTCTATTATTTCTTTCATTATTCTTTCCTCTTTTATATGTTCACTGTGCATGGTTGATTTGTAATATAATTTTATTGGAGGTATTGTGGTTTCTGTTCTAGGTTCAGGATTATACCATCGGTCCAAGTGTCTTCTTATAGCAGCGTTTATTTCCGCGTTGCTATATCCGTTGTTCACCAATACCTGAGTTACTCTTTCAAACTCTCTACTCACGTTGCTCCATTCAGAGCAGTTGGTAAGCGCTCGACGAATATAAGCATTGAGAACACTGGCTTTGTATTGGTCTCTGTTTGCTCATTAATGCCTGCTACTACTACTGCTCTTTTTCGCTCTATCAGCCGGCTAGTACATCTAGCTGCATCCTGAGAGGAAGCCACCTCCATGGCAACTTCCTTAACTGCATACCTAGCTTCAGGGCTCTTTTTAAGCATTTCAGCAAATGAGAGCTGAGGTGTGGAGGTCCCCTCCACAGCAGCATTCCTGTCTCCCTGAGGCACGGTTTGTGTCTGGTATTGTGGAGAAGTCTCCTTCAGGCATCTTATCTCCTCCTTTGCTGCCCTTAGTTCAACCTGCAGGTTGGCAACTGTCTCCCTCATTACCCTCAGTCCTTCACTGAATTCATCCCACATTTGCAGGAATACTCGCTTCATCCAGGCTTCCTGTTCCATCCCATCCTCTGAATTTGTTCCAGCCGCGATTTTCATCCTGCGTTTGTCACCCCGAGTTCGTGTCTTTCCATGTTTTCCCTAAGAGAGAGAGAGAGAGAAGAGATGTAGGGGAGAGATATAGAGGGAGAGGGGAGAGATATGGAGGAGGAGAGAGAGAGAGAGAGAGAGAGAGAGAGAGAGAGAGAGAGAGAGAGAGAGAGAGAGAGAGAGAGAGAGAGAGAGAGAGAGAGAGAGAGAGAGAGAGAGAGAGAGAGAGAGAGAGAGAGAGAGAGAGAGAGAGGAGGGGGGGGAGGATAGAGGGGAGAGAGAGAAGAGGAGAGAGGGAGAGAGAGAGGGGAGAGGATAGATAGAGAGAGAGAAAGGTGTGTGTATGGGGGGGAGGTGGGAGAGAGGGGAGGGGATGGTGAGGGTGTGTGGGAGGATTAGAGTGGGAGGGTTATGGGAGGGTGTGGACCATATGGTTGGGAGGCCGTGTGTGTACTGTTGTTGCTCTGGTGGGAGGGGGTGGGGATGAGAGAAGGGGGGGGGAGAGTTGTCTCGGTGTAGGCGGAGTGTTTTTTTCACACTTGGGTGTCAGAAACTTGGTCCCACATGAGCCGCACATTTCCCTTGAGATTCGTTTCCGTTTGTTAACTTATATCCAAGACTAACTATTAAAAAGCAATAACACTGTACACCGATTGACTGACTGTCTTTGTGAGAGGCCTTACCTTACCGCCAATTCAAAACATCCCACAGCAAAAACAGGTGTTAGAAGTACTGTTGACAGTCTTGTTTACTCGTAGGCCTCTGTCTCCATCCACGCCGCTGCCAGGCGTAGGTCCTTCCAACTTGTCGCTATATATCACCAGTACTCTGCTTCTTGTTCCTCTTAGCACCGATATAGTTCAATGCCACACATTTAAAATCACTTCTTCACTATCCTATTCACTATTTGTTATGATCTTCACTATCACATCTAGTTGTGTTCACTCTGACCATGCAGTGGCCCACGTGCTTGTCCTGGCACTGATGTCGTACCCCTGATCTTGTTCAATATGCACTATCAGACACTATCCAAAAGTTTTCTAGTTTCAGATTGGTGTGTTGCACTTTGTATTATCACTGAACACCGAATTTCCCGTGTATCCCTCCGATGTCCCGAGATATAAAGCCTTATTGGCAAGCGCGGCGCAACGTGACCACCTCCCTCACCCTCGAGAAACAACCGTGTGTGTGTATGTATGTGTGTACTTACCTAATTTTACTTACCTAATTGTGCTTGCGA
>NW_025570056.1:0-13521 GCF_020424385.1 Procambarus clarkii | reverse complement strand
GTACGATTTTACTGCCTGGTGAAAAGAGGCATCAGCTGAAAGAAACTCTGCCCATTTGTATTGTATGTAAATGAAGTCAAATGAGCATTAAATCTAGAGGCAAACTTAACGTGAGCTGTCGGAGTGCAGGCAGTCTATACTCCAGGAGGAAACAGTGACCGGCTTTAGCATATTCGAGACGTGAGTGTGATCCCACCCACACACTCACAGTCACCAACCCACACCTGTCCACGCCAACCCACAGTTACACATACCTGCCCACAGTATCCTACACCCACTTACACCCTTCAAAATTCACTCTCACAACCACAAGCGACTACCCACTCTTACCCACAGCATTCCATCATCAACCATATCGACCTAAAACCTTCCATCATTGTAGAAGAGGAGTCACAATAACGTGGTTAAAATATGTCGACCATACCACACACTAGAAAGTGAAGGGACGACGACGTATCGGTCCGTCCTGTACCATTCTCAAGTAGATTGTGAATGTAACAATCGACAATAGATCGACCTCACAATTGACCTGATAATGGTCCAGGACGGACCGAAACGTCGTCATCCCTTCAATTTCTAGTGTGTGGTTTGGTCAACTCCCATCATTGCCCGTAACCTTCCGTCCACACCTCGGTCGAGTGTAGCATTGTAAAGTGTGCACAGACAACTCTACCTGAACCAGGGATCGAGCCCAGTAACAATGTTGAAGCCTCTGTCAGCTTCAGTTATAAATAACATTTCAGTATATGGAATGCAAATATTTTTCTGTTATATAATATCCCTCGACTCGCGGTATTGTTTCCCAAGCCTTTAGTGGTTTACCTGTGGGAAAAAAGATTAACAATATATTTTACACATAATTTTATAAAGTGTATATAATTGGCACCGATCACAGATTACCTCGTTAATTATACGGGTGGTTTTAGAGTCGGGTATTATACGTTCGAGAGATTATTACTGGTTGTTAGGTTGAGAAAATTGGCTTATACATACGTATATGCATACATGTATTCAGCCATACATTTAGACATGTATATACAAACTCACACACATATATATGCACATTCCGTTACGATGTTGCAGTACAGCGTTGCACCTTTTAGCTCTCTTCGAGAGTCGTTGACACTCGAAAGTGAAATATGAGAATGGAATGGAGTACCACCTCAGGCAGGAAGATGGGGGGACCCTTAACCTCGGAGGTAACCACACATAACGCATTAGATGGAATGTTTAGGTTCCCTCCAATACAGTTTCTGTGTGCTTTTCTCCTACCCCCCCTTCCTTACAATTATTTTTTGCTTTATGAGTTTGTGTGAGTTTTCAGTTGCATATAGTCCTGGGGACCATTCAGGCTTGTTCTCATATATATATATATATATATATATATATATATATATATATATATATATATATATATATATATATATATATATATATATATATATATATATATATATATGCGAACAAGCCTGAATGGTACCCAGGACAATATGCAACTGAAAACTCACACCCCAGAAGTGACTCGAACCCATACTCCCAGAAGCAACGCAACTGGTATGTACAAGACGCCTTAATCCACTTGACCATCACGACCGGACATAATGAGGTGATAGCCGAGGCTATTTGAACCACCCCACCGCCGGCACTCGGATAGTAATCTTGGGCATAGCATTTTACCAAATCACCTCATTCTTTGGGGCACACGTGAGGAACACAAATGCGAACAAGCCTGAATGGTCCCCAGGACAATATGGAACTGAAAACTCACAGTTTTCCGGTCGGTCGTGATGGTCAAGTGGATTAAGGCGTCTTGTACATACCACTTGCGTTGCTCCTGGGAGTATGGGTTCGAGTCACTTCTGGGGTGTGAGTTTTCAGTTGCATATTGTCCCGGGGACCATTCAGGCTTGTTCGCATTTGTGTTCCTCACGTGTGCCCCAAAGAATGAGGTGATTTGGTAAAATGCTATGCCCAAGATTACTATCCGAGTGCCTGCGGTGGGGTGGTTCAAATAGCCTCGGCTATCACCTCATTATGTCCGGTCGTGATGGTCAAGTGGATTAAGGCGTCTTGTACGTACCAGTTGCGTTGCTCCTGGGAGTATGGGTTCGAGTCACTTCTTGGGTGTGAGTTTTCAGTTGCATATTGTCCTGGGGACCATTCAGGCTTGTTCGCATTTGTGTTCCTCACGTGTGCCCCAAAGAATGAGGTGATTTGGTAAAATGCTATGCCCAAGATTACTATCCGAGTGCCGGCGGTGGGGTGGTTCAAATAGCCTCGGCTATCACCTCATTATGTCCGGTCGTGATGGTCAAATGGATTAAGGCGTCTTGTACATACCAGTTGCGTTGCTTCTGGGAGTATGGGTTCGAGTCACTTCTGGGGTGTGAGTTTTCAGTTGCATATTGTCCTGGGTACCATTCAGGCTTGTTCGCATATATATATATATGTCGTACCTAGTAGCCAGAACGCACTTCTCAGCCTACAATGCAAGGCCCGATTTGCCTAATAAGCCAAGTTTTCTTGAATTAATATATTTTCTCTATTTTTTTTCTTATGAAATGATAAAGCTACCCATTTCATTATGTATGAGGTCAATTTGTTTTTATTGGAGTTAAAATTAACGTAGATATATGACCGAACCTAACCAACCCTACCTAACCTAACCTAACCGATCTTTATAGGTTAGGTTAGGTTAGGTAGCCGAAAACGTCAGGTTAGGTTAGGTTCGGTAGGTTAGGTAGTCGAAAAACAATTAATTCATGAAAACTTGGCTTATTAGGCAAATCGGGCCATGTATAGTAGGCTGAGAAGTGCGTTCTGGCTACTAGGTACGACATATATATATATATATATATATATATATATATATATATATATATATATATATATATATATATATATATATATATATATATGAGAACAAGCCTGAATGGTCCCCAGGACTATATGCAACTGAAAACTCACACAAACTCATAAAGCAAAAAATAATTGTAAGGAAGGGGAGTAGGAGAAAAGCACACAGAAACTGTATTGGAGGGAACCTAAACATTCCATCTAATGCGTTATGTGTGGTTACCTCCGAGGTTAAGGGTCCCCCTTCTTCCAGCCTGAGGTGGTACTCCATTCCATTCTCATATTTCACTTTCGAGTGTCAACGACTCTTGAAGAGAGCTAAAAGGTGCAACGCTGTACTGCAACATCGTAACGGAATGTGCATATATATGTGTGTGAGTTTGTATATATATATATATATATATATATATATATATATATATATATATATATATATATATATATATATATATATATATATATATATATATATATATATATATATATAAATAAATATATATATATATATATATATATATATATATATATATATATATATATATATATGTATATATATATATATATATATATATATATATATATATATATATATATATATATATATATATATATATATATATATATATATATATATATATATATATATATATATATATATATATATAATTTTCAGATAGAGCCCAAGCTTCTGCTTTCAGTTTCTATATAGATACGCGCCAATTTTCCAGGAAATTTGAATTATATTGTTACATAGCTGTGAAATAACAAAAGGTATCTTTGTTTCTCTCTCTCTCTTCCTCTCTCTTTCTCCTTACCAAGACCACTCACACTCCTTCAAACAGTTACGTATCAGTACCCCTGCTCACAGGGACAAGATCAGCTCGGACACCAACACAACCACTCCCTTTCTCTTCACAAATATTACAATCTGTCTCTCCCTTCCCCCTGCACATCATCATGCCGCTGTTACACAGTCACTTGGTCACCACTCCACTCATTACACACACACCCTCAATCCCTACCTCTCTTCACCGTTGTTTCCTCCGTCCCAACTCCATCTAACTGTCTGACAGGCGTCGAATTGGAAGTGATTTTTGCCTAACGAAAAACATTTATGATTTGACCACGCCCCTGGTAAAAGGTCTCGTCAATATTTAGGTGTTATTGATTTCACTATATCATTGGAATATTTTGCGTAATATTCGATAACGTGAAAAAGAGTTAATTGGGAGGATAGGCTCTGAGGATAGGCAATAATTGTGAGGATAGACTGGTGGATCATCCTTCTTCACCATATTATCCCCCCCCCTTCCCCCCCCTACCTACCTGTAGTATGCGGTTACAGACGCTGCTGTAGTTACTCATACACAGCGCCCGGGGGGGGGGGGGTTCAGTGATTGTCGAGACATAAGCTGTGGTGGACACGCAGCCCTTCATACCTGGGGGTAACTTGACACCTTGAGGGACGCTCGTCTTACAAGGAAGGGCTGTAATCTTGCTCAGTCTTAATAACTATAATCTTACTGTCACTGCGTCATATATTCTTCCCCCTGGAATAATGTCTTAGTCCACCAAGCAGGGTATACAGACTATGGCTCTATACCCAGCACGCGTGTAAGCTCAGGCAGGAATATTTTAACTACAATTTGGTTAATCTCAATCACACGTCGAGAGACTGTAAATTATATAATCAAATATAAGCAAAAATAAAAGATACCATGTATGATTATTTTTTATTATGGGACCTGAATTTAACTACACTGGAGGAGCGGTGGACCAGAGAAGATATGACCACAATATATAAGGTACGAAGGGATAGAGGTATGAAGGGATAGAGGAATGAAGGGATAGAGGTACGAAGTAATGGAAGGGATCAAATCTCCAATACACAACAGAACGAGTGGAACCATATATAGGATGGAAACACTAATGCGTCAGAGAGAAAGATAAGAAAATTCTCGTACGCACTGAGGATAGTACGCAATTAGACCCAACTTAAAACCAAGAGAAGTTACTTGAAAGTTAGGTGGACCAAACAGGACGAGCTGGCCCCCCAGGAGCTATGTCTCGCCCCCAGTATACTCTGCTAGGTCAGCACACACACACACACACACACACACACACACACACACACACACACACACACACACACACACACACACACAACTTGCACCAATGATGGTCACTCAACTAAGTGGTTCGTTGTACGAGGGGAAATGGACCTAGCGAAACAAGACGACAAAAGAGGGGAAAGACGAGAAAGGATGAGCATTAACAAATGGAATTGATAGGGTGGAGAAAATGTTGAAATATATATAAGTAATAACAATGAAAAAGAGAGGACATAGATGTAAGTTGAGGACACAGATGGAAGGTGTAGACACAGATGGAAAGTGTGAGCACAGATGGAAGGTGTGGAGACAAATGGAAGGTGAGGACACAGATGGAAAGTGTGGACACAGAAAAAAGGTGTGGACACAGATGGAAGGTGAGGACACAGATGGAAAGTGTGGACACAGATGGAAGGTGTGGACACAGATGGAAGGTGTGGACATAGATGGAAGGTGAGGACACAGATGGAAAGTGTGGACACAGATGGAAAGTGTGGACACAGATGGAAGGTGAGGACACAGATGGAAAGTGTGGACACAGATGGAAGGTGTGGACACAGATGGAAAGTGTGGACACAGATGGAAGTTGTGGACACAGATGGAAGTTGAGGACACAGATGGAAGGTGTGGACACAGATGGAAGGTGTGGACACAGATGGAAGGTGTGGACAAAGATGGAAGGTGTGGACACAGGTGGAAGGTGTGGACACAGAGGGAAGGTGTGGACACAGATGGAAGGTGTGGACACAGATGGAAGGTGTGGACACAGATGGAAGGTGTGGACACAGATGGAAGGTGTGGACACAGATGGAAGGTGTGGACACAGATGGAAGGTGTGGACACAGATGGAAGGTGTGGACACAGATGGAAGGTGTGGACACAGATGGAAGGTGTGGACACAGATGGAAGGTGTGGACACAGATGGAAGGTGAGGAAACAGATGGAAGGTGAGGACACAGATGGAAGGTGTGGACACAGATGGAAGGTGGACACAGATGGACACAGATGTGACACAGATGGAAGGTGTGGACACAGACACAGATGGAAGGTGTGGACACAGATGGAAGGTGTGGACACAGATGTGGACACAGATGGAAGGTGTGGACACAGATGGAAGGTGTGGACACAGATGGAAGGTGGAAGGTGAGGACACAGATGGAAGGTGTGGACACAGATGGAAGGTGTGGACACAGATGGAAGGTGAGGACACAGATGGAAGGTGTGGACACAGATGGAAGGTGTGGACACAGATGGAAGGTGTGGACACAGATGGAAGGTGTGGACACAGATGGAAGGTGAGGACACAGATGGAAGGTGTGGACACAGATGGAAGGTGTGGACACAGATGGAAGGTGAAGGTGGACACAGATGGAAGGTGTGGACACAGATGGAAGGTGAGGACACAGATGGAAGGTGTGGACACAGATGGAAGGTGTGGACACAGATGGAAGGTGAGGACACAGATGGAAGGTGGACAGATGTGAAGGACACAGATGGAAGGTGAGGACACAGATGGAAGGTGTGGACACAGATGGAAGGTGAGGACACAGATGGAAGGTGAGGACACAGATGGAAGGTGTGGACACAGATGGAAGGTGAGGACACAGATGGAAGGTGAGGACACAGATGGAAGGTGTGGACACAGATGGAAGGTGTGGACACAGATGGAAGGTGTGGACACAGATGGAAGGTGTGGACACAGATGGAAGGTGTGGACACAGATGGAAGGTGTGGACACAGATGGAAGATGTGGACACAGATGGAAGGTGAGGACACAGATGGAAGGTGAGGACACAGATGGAAGGTGTGGACACAGATGGAAGGTGAGGACACAGATGGAAGTTGTGGACACAGATGGAAGGTGTGGACACAGATGGAAGGTGAGGACACAGATGGAAGTTGTGGACACAGATGGAAGTTGTGGACACAGATGGAAGTTGAGGACACAGATGGAAGGTGTGGACACAGATGGAAGGTGAGGACACAGATGGAAGGTGTCGACACAGATGGAAGGTGTGGACACAAATGGAATGTGTGGACACAAATGGAAGGTGTGGACACAGATGGAAGGTGAGGACACAGATGGAAGGTGTGGACACAGATGGAAGGTGTGGACACAGATGGAAGTTGAGGACACAGATGGAAGTTGAGGACACAGATTGAAGGTAAGGACGCAGATGGAAGTTGAGGACACAGATGGAAGTTGTGGACACAGATGGAAGGTGAGGACACAGATGGAAGTTGAGGACACAGATTGAAGGTAAGGACGCAGATGGAAGTTGAGGACACAGATGGAAGTTGTGGACACAGATGGAAGGTGAGGACACAGATGGAAGTTGTGGACACAGATGGAAGTTGTGGACACAGATGGAAGTTGAGGACACAGATGGAAGTTGAGGACACAGATGGAAGTTGTGGACACAGATGGAAGGTGTGGACACAGATGGAAGGTGAGGACACAGATGGAAGGTGTGGACACAGATGGAAGGTGTGGACACAGATGGAAGGTGAGGACACAGATGGAAGGTGAGGACACAGATGGAAGGTGTGGACACAGATGGAAGGTGAGGACACAGATGGAAGGTGTGGACACAGATGGAAGGTGTGGACACAGATGGAAGGTGTGGACACAGATGGAAGGTGAGGACACAGATGGAAGGTGTGGACACAGATGGAAGGTGAGGACACAGATGGAAGGTGTGGACACAGATGGAAGTTGTGGACACAGATGGAAGGTGAGGACACAGATGGAAGGTGTGGACACAGATGGAAGGGGTGGACACAGATGGAAGGTGAGGACACAGATGGAAGGTGTGGACACAGATAGAAGGTGTGGACACAGATAGAAGGTGTGGACACAGAAGGTGTGGACACAGATAGAAGGTTTGGACACAGATGGAAGGTGTGGACACAGATGGAAGGTGTGGACACAGATGGAAGGTGTGGACACAGATGGAAGGTGAGGACACAGATGGAAGGTGTGGACACAGATGGAAGGTGTGGACACAGATGGAAGGTGTGGACACAGATGGAAGGTGAGGACACAGATGGAAGGTGTGGACACAGATGGAAGTTGAGGACACAGATGGAAGTTGTGGACACAGATGGAAGTTGTGGACACAGATGGAAGTTGAGGACACAGATGGAAGTTGAGGACACAGATGGAAGTTGTGGACACAGATGGAAGTTGAGGACACAGATGGAAGTTGTGGACACAGATGGAAGTTGAGGACACAGATGGAAGTTGAGGACACAGATGGAAGTTGTGGACACAGATGGAAGTTGTGGACACAGATGGAAGTTGAGGACACAGATGGAAGTTGAGGACACAGATGGAAGTTGTGGACACAGATGGAAGGTGTGGACACAGATGGAAGGTGAGGACACAGATGGAAGGTGTGGACACAGATGGAAGGTGTGGACACAAATGGAAGGTGTAGACACAGATGGAAGGTGTGGACACAGATGGAAGGTGTGGACACAGATGGAAGGTGTGGACACAGATGGAAGGTGTGGACACAGATGGAAGGTGTGGACACAGATGGAAGGTGTGGACACAGATGGAAGGTGTGGACACAGATGGAAGGTGTGGACACAGATGGAAGGTGTGGACACAGATGGAAGGTGGAAGGACACAGATGGAAGGTGAGGACACAGATGGAAGGTGTGGACACAGATGGAAGGTGTGGACACAGATGGAAGGTGTGGACACAGATGGAAGGTGTGGACACAGATGGAAGGTGTGGACACAGATGGAAGGTGTGGACACAGATGGAAGGTGTGGACACAGATGGAAGGTGAGGACACAGATGGAAGGTGTGGACACAGATGGAAGGTGTGGACACAGATGGAAGGTGTGGACAC
Source organism: Procambarus clarkii (assembly GCF_020424385.1). Lineage (NCBI taxonomy): Eukaryota > Metazoa > Arthropoda > Malacostraca > Decapoda > Cambaridae > Procambarus > Procambarus clarkii. The sequence goes on along the minus strand of NW_025570056.1, from coordinate 4,690 downwards.
AGATGGAAGGTGTGGACACAGATGGAAGGTGTGGACACAGATGGAAGGTGTGGACACAGATGGAAGGTGTGGACACAGATGGAAGGTGAGGACACAGATGGAAGGTGTGGACACAGATGGAAGGTGTGGACACAGATGGAAGGTGTGGACACAGATGGAAGGTGTGGACACAGATGGAAGGTGAGGACACAGATGGAAGGTGAGGACACAGATGGAAGGTGTGGACACAGATGGAAGGTGTGGACACAGATGGAAGGTGTGGACACAGATGGAAGGTGTGGACACAGATGGAAGGTGTGGACACAGATGGAAGGTGTGGACACAGATGGAAGGTGTGGACACAGATGGAAGGTGAGGACACAGATGGAAAGTGTGGACACAGATGGAAGGTGAGGACACAGATGGAAGGTGTGGACACAGATGGAAGGTGAGGACACAGATGGAAGGTGGACACAGATGGAAGGTGTGGACACAGATGGAAGGTGAGGACACAGATGGAAGGTGTGGACACAGATGGAAGGTGAGGACACAGATGGAAGGTGTGGACACAGATGGAAGAAGGTGTGGACACAGATGGAAGGTGTGGACACAGATGGAAGGTGTGGACACAGATGGAAGGTGTGGACACAGATGTGGAGGTGTGGACACAGATGGAAGGTGTGGACACAGATGGAAGGTGTGGACACAGATGGAAGGTGTGGACACAGATGGAAGGTGTGGACACAGATGGAAAGTATGGACACAGATGGAAGGTGTGGAGACAGATGGAAGGTGAGGACACAGATAGAAGGTGTGGACACAGATGGAAGGTGTGGACACAGATGGAAGGTGTGGACACAGATGGAAGGTGTGGACACAGATGGAAGGTGTGGACACAGATGGAAGGTGTGGACACAGATGGAAGGTGTGGACACAGATGGAAGGTGAGGACACAGATGGAAGGTGTGGACACAGATGGAAGGTGAGGACACAGATGGAAGGTGTGGACACAGATGGAAGGTGAGGACACAGATGGAAGGTGTGGACACAGATGGAAGTTGTGGACACAGATGGAAGTTGAGGACACAGATGGAAGGTGAGGACACAGATGGAAGGTGTGGACACAGATGGAAGGTGTGGACACAGATGGAAGGTGAGGACACAGATGGAAGGTGTGGACACAGATGGAAGGTGTGGACACAGATGGAAGGTGAGGACACAGATGGAAGTTGTGGACACAGATGGAAGGTGAGGACACAGATGGAAGGTGAGGACACAGATGGAAGGTGTGGACACAGATGGAAGGTGTGGACACAGATGGAAGGTGAGGACACAGATGGAAGGTGTGGACACAGATGGAAGGTGTGGACACAGATGGAAGGTGTGGACACAGATGGAAGGTGTGGACACAGATGGAAGGTGAGGACACAGATGGAAGGTGTGGACACAGATGGAAGGTGTGGACACAGATGGAAGGTGTGGACACAGATGGAAGGTGAGGACACAGATGGAAGGTGAGGACACAGATGGAAGGTGTGGACACAGATGGAAGGTGTGGACACAGATGGAAGGTGAGGACACAGATGGAAGGTGTGGAAGGATGGAAGGACACAGATGGAAGGTGTGGACACAGATGAAAGGTGAGGACACAGATGGAAGTTGTGGACACAGATGGAAGTTGTGGACACAGATGGAAGTTGAGGACACAGATGGAAGTTGAGGACACAGATGGAAGTTGTGGACACAGATGGAAGTTGAGGACACAGATGGAAGGTGTGGACACAGATGGAAGGTGAGGACACAGATGGAAGGTGTGGACACAGATGGAAGGTGTGGACACAAATGGAAGGTGTGGACACAGATGGAAGGTGTGGACACAGATGGAAGGTGAGGACACAGATGGAAAGTGTGGACACAGATGGAAGGTGTGGACACAGATGGAAGGTGAGGACACAGATGGAAAGTGTGGACACAGATGGAAGGTGTGGACACAGATGGAAGGTGAGGACACAGATGGAAGGTGAGGACACAGATGGAAGGTGTGGACACAGATGGAAGTTGAGGACACAGATGGAAGTTGTGGACACAGATGGAAGGTGAGGACACAGATGGAAGTTGAGGACACAGATTGAAGGTAAGGACGCAGATGGAAGTTGAGGACACAGATGGAAGTTGTGGACACAGATGGAAGGTGAGGACACAGATGGAAGTTGTGGACACAGATGGAAGTTGTGGACACAGATGGAAGGTGAGGACACAGATGGAAGTTGTGGACACAGATGGAAGGAAGGTGTGGACACAGATGGAAGGTGTGGACACAGATGGAAGGTGTGGACACAGATGGAAGGTGTGGACACAGATGGAAGGTGTGGACACAGATGGAAGGTGAGGACACAGATGGAAGGTGAGGACACAGATGGAAGGTGTGGACACAGATGGAAGGTGACACAGGACACAGATGGAAGGTGTGGACACAGATGGAAGGTGTGGACACAGATGGAAGGAGGACACAGATGGAAGGTGTGGACACAGATGGAAGGTGTGGACACAGATGGAAGGTGTGGACACAGATGGAAGGTGGACACAGATGGACACAGATGGAAGGTGTGGACACAGATGGAAGGTGAGGACACAGATGGAAGGTGTGTGGACACAGATGGAAGGTGAGGACACAGATGGAAGGTGTGGACACAGATGGAAGGTGTGGACACAGATGGAAGGTGTGGACACAGATGGAAGGTGTGGACACAGATGTGGGACACAGATGGAAGGTGTGGACACAGATGGAAGGTGTGGACACAGATGGAAGGTGTGGACACAGATGGAAGGTGTGGACACAGATGGAAGGTGTGGACACAGATGGAAGGTGTGGACACAGATGGAAGGTGTGGACACAGATGGAAGGTGTGGACACAGATGGAAGGTGTGGACACAGATGGAAGGTGTGGACACAGATGGAAGGTGTGGACACAGATGGAAGGTGTGGACACAGATGGAAGGTGTGGACACAGATGGAAGGTGAGGACACAGATGGAAGGTGTGGACACAGATGGAAGGTGAGGACACAGATGGAAGGTGTGGACACAGATGGAAGGTGTGGACACAGATGGAAGGTGAGGACACAGATGGAAGTTGAGGACACAGATGGAAGTGTGGACGCAGATGGACACAGATGGAAGTTGTGGACACAGATGGAAGTTGAGGACACAGATGGAAGTTAAGGACACAGATGGAAGTTGTGGACACAGATGGAAGTTGTGGACACAGATGGAAGTTGAGGACACAGATGGAAGTTGAGGACACAGATGGAAGTTGTGGACACAGATGGAAGTTGTGGACACAGATGGAAGTTGAGGACACAGATGGAAGTTGAGGACACAGATGGAAGTTGTGGACACAGATGGAAGGTGTGGACACAGATGGAAGGTGAGGACACAGATGGAAGGTGTGGACACAGATGGAAGGTGTGGACACAAATGGAAGGTGTAGACACAGATGGAAGGTGTGGACACAGATGGAAGGTGAGGACACAGATGGAAGGTGTGGACACAGATGGAAGGTGTGGACACAGATGGAAGGTGAGGACACAGATGGAAGGTGAGGACACAGATGGAAGGTGAGGACACAGATGGAAGGTGTGGACACAGATGGAAGGTGTGGACACAGATGGAAGGTGAGGACACAGATGGAAGGTGAGGACACAGATGGAAGGTGTGGACACAGATGGAAGGTGTGGACACAGATGGAAGGTGAGGACACAGATGGAAGGTGAGAATACAGATGGAAGGTGTGGACACAGATGGAAGGTGTGGACACAGATGGAAGGTGTGGACACAGATGGAAAGTGTGGACACAGATGGAAGATGTGGACACAGATGGAAAGTGTAGACACAGATGGAAGGTATGGACACAGATGGAAGGTGAGGACACAGATGGAAGGTGTGGACACAGATGGAAGGTGAGGACACAGATGGAAGTTGTGGACACAGATGAAAGTTGTGGACACAGATGGAAGTTAAGGACACAGATGGAAGGTGTGGACACAGATGGAAGGTGAGGACACAGATGGAAGGTGTGGACACAGATGGAAGGTGAGGACACAGATGGAAGTTGTGGACACAGATGGAAGTTGTGGACACAGATGGAAGTTGAGGACACAGATGGAAGGTGTGGACACAGATGGAAGGTGAGGACACAGATGGAAGGTGTGGACACAGATGGAAGGTGTGGACACAAATGGAAGGTGTGGACACAAATGGAAGGTGTGGACTCAGATCGAAGGTGTGGACACAGATGGTAGGTGTGGACACAGATGGAAGGTGAGGACACAGATGGAAGTTGAGGACACAGATGGAAGTTGAGGACACAGATGGAAGTTGTGGACACAGATGGAAGTTGAGAACACAGATGGAAGGTGTGGACACAGATGGAAGGTGAGGACACAGATGGAAGGTGTGGACACAGATGGAAGGTGTGGACACAAATGGAATGTGTGGACACAAATGGAAGGTGTGGACTCAGATGGAAGGTGAGGACACAGATGGAAAGTGTGGACACAGATGGAAGGTGTGGACACAGATGGAAGGTGAGGACACAGATGGAAAGTGTGGACACAGATGGAAGGTGTGGACACAGATGGAAGTTGAGGACACAGATGGAAGTTGAGGACACAGATTGAAGGTAAGGACGCAGATGGAAGTTGAGGACACAG
>NW_025570055.1:50000-78559 GCF_020424385.1 Procambarus clarkii | reverse complement strand
ACACACAACACACACACACACACACACACACACACACACACACACACACACACACACCAAAACTTAGCTCATTTCTGTTTGAAGTTCGTATTATGAACTTGTAGTGTTAGAATTGGCAAGGAAAAGTTAGTTAAACATGTGTCGAGTCAGCCTCTTATCTCTCTCTCTCTTCCTTGTCATAATTGCTCACTGTGGGAGAGGTCACTACCTCTGCCTCTCTCCCACATTATTGGTATTGGTGGCTGGTAGCTCTGGTACCTTGTGGTGGTCTGGTACTTTGTGGTGGTGGTGGTCTGGTACCTTGTGGTGGTGGTGGTCTGGTACCTTGTGGTGGTGGTGGTCTGGTACCTTGTGGTGGTGGTGGTCTGGTACCTTGTGGTGGTGGTCTGGTACACTTGTGGTGGGTGGTCTGGTACCTTGTGGTGGTGGTGGTCTGGTACCTTGTGGTGGTGGGGTGGTCTGGTACCTTTGTGGTGGTGGTCTGGTACCTTTGGTCTGGTACCTTGTGGTGGTGGTGGTCTGGTACCTTGTGGTGGTGGTCTGGTACCTTGTGGTGTGGTGGTCTGGTACTTTGTGGTGGTGGTGGTCTGGTACCTTGTGGTGGTGGTGGTCTGGTAACTTGTGGTGGTGGTGGTCTGGTACCTTGTGGTGGTGGTCTGGTACCTTGTGGTGGTGTGTGGTCTGGTACCTTGTGGTGGTGGTGGTCTGGTACTTTGTGGTGGTGGTGGTCTGGTACCTTGTGGTGGTGGTGGTCTGGTACCTTGTGGTGGTGGTCTGGTACCTTGTGGTGGTGGTGGTCTGGTACCTTGTGGTGGTGGTGGTCTGGTACCTTGTGGTGGTGGTGGTCTGGTACCTTGTGGTGGTGGGTGGTCTGGTACCTTGTGGTGGTGGTCTGGTACCTTGTGGTGGTGGTGGTCTGGTACCTTGTGGTGGTGGTGGTCTGGTACCTTGTGGTGGTGGTGGTCTGGTACCTTGTGGTGGTGGTCTGGTACCTTGTGGTGGTGGTCTGGTACCTTGTGGTGGTGGTCTGGTACCTTGTGGTGGAGGTGGTCTGGTACCTTGTGGTGGTGGTGGTCTGGTATCTTGTGGTGGTGGTGGTCTGGTACCTTGTGGTGGTGGTCTGGTACCTTGTGGTGGTGGTCTGGTACCTTGTGGTGGTGGTCTGGTACCTTGTGGTGGTGGTGGTCTGGTACCTTGTGGTGGTGGTCTGGTACCTTGTGGTGGTGGTGGTCGGGTACCTTGTGGTGGTGGTCTGGTACCTTGTGGTGGTGGTCTGGTACCTTGTGGTGGTGGTGGTCTGGTACATTGTGGTGGTGGTCTGGTACCTTGTGGTGGTGGTCTGGTACCTTGTGGTGGTGGTGGTCTGGTACCTTGTGGTGGTGGTCTGGTACCTTGTGGTGGTGGTCTGGTACCTTGTGGTGGTGGTCTGGTACCTTGTGGTGGTGGTCTGGTACTTGTGGTGGTGGTGGTCTGGTACCTTGTGGTGGTGTGGTCTGGTACCTTGTAGTGGTGGTGGTCTGGTACCTTGTGGTGGGGGTCTGGTACCTTGTGGTGGTGGGGGTCTGGTACCTTGTGGTGGTGGTCTGGTACCTTGTGGTGGTGGTCTGGTATCTTGTGGTGGTGGTGGTCTGGTACCTTGTGGTGGTGGTCTGGTACCTTGTGGTGGTGGTGGTCTGGTATATTGTGGTGGTGGTGGTCTGGTACCTTGTGGTGGTGGTCTGGTACCTTGTGGTGGTGGGTCTGGTACCTTGTGGTGGTGGTCTGGTATCTTGTGGTGGTGGTGGTCTGGTACCTTGTGGTGGTGGTCTGGTACCTTGTGGTGGTGGTCTGGTACCTTGTGGTGGTGGTCTGGTACCTTGTGGTGGTGGTCTGGTACCTTGTGGTGGTGGTCTGGTACCTTGTGGTGGTGGTGGTCTGGTACCTTGTGGTGGTGGTGGTCTGGTACCTTGTAGTGGTGGTCTGGTACCTTGTGGTGGTGGTCTGGTACCTTGTGGTGGTGGTCTGGTACCTTGTGGTGGTGGTGGTCTGGTACCTTGTGGTGGTGGTCTGGTACCTTGTGGTGGTGGTCTGGTACCTTGTGGTGGTGGTCTGGTACCTTGTGGTGGTGGTCTGGTACTTTGTGGTGGTGGTGGTCTGGTAACCTTGTGGTGGTGGTGGTCTGGTAACCTTGTGGTGGGTGGTGGTTGGTACCCTTGTAGTGGTGGTCTGGTACCTTGTGGTGGTGGTCTGGTACCTTGTGGTGGTGGTCTGGTACCTTGTGGTGGTGGTGGTCTGGTACCTTGTGGTGGTGGTCTGGTACCTGTGGTGGTGGTCTGGTACCTTGTGGTGGTGGTCTGGTACCTTGTGGTGGTGGTCTGGTACTTTGTGGTGGTGGTGGTCTGGTACCTTGTGGTGGTGGTGGTCTGGTACCTTGTGGTGGTGGTGGTCTGGTACCTTGTGGTGGTGGTCTGGTACCTTGTGGTGGTGGTCTGGTACCTTGTGGTGGTGGTCTGGTACCTTGTGGTGGTGGTCTGGTACCTTGTGGTGTTGGTCTGGTACCTTGTGGTGGTGGTCTGGTACCTTGTGGTGGTGGTGGTCTGGTACCTTGTGGTGGTGGTGGTCTGGTACCTAGTAGTGGTTGCTGGTGTCCTGTAGTAAATTCTTGTTCTATTTCGCTGGGGCTGTTGTTCTACTTCGCTGGGGGCTGTTGTTCTACTTCGCTGGGGCTGTTGTTCTACTTCGCTGGGGCTGTTGTTCTACTTCGCTGGAGGCTGTTGTTCTACTTCGCTGGAGGCTGTTGTTCTACTTCGCTGGAGGCTGTTGTTCTACTTCGCTGGGGGCTGTTGTTCTACTTCGCTGGAGGCTGTTGTTCTACTTCGCTGGGGGCTGTTGTTCTACTTCGCTGGGGGCTGTTGTTCTACTTCGCTGGGGGCTGTTGTTCTACTTCGCTGGGGGCTGTTGTTCTACTTCGCGGGGGCTGTTGTTCTACTTCGCTGGGGCTGTTGTTCTACTTCGCTGGGGGCTGTTGTTCTACTTCGCTGGAGGCTGTTGTTCTACTTCGCTGGAGGCTGTTGTTCTACTTCGCTGGGGGGCTGTTGTTCTACTTCGCTGGGGGCTGTTGTTCTACTTCGCTGGAGGCTGTTGTTCTACTTCGCTGGGGGCTGTTGTTCTACTTCGCTGGAGGCTGTTGTTCTACTTCGCTGGGGGCTGTTGTTCTACTTCGCTGGAGGCTGTTGTTCTACTTCGCTGGGGGCTGTTGTTCTACTTCGCTGGGGGCTGTTGTTCTACTTCGCTGGGGCTGTTGTTCTACTTCGCTGGGGCTGTTGTTCTACTTCGCTGGGGGCTGTTGTTCTACTTCGCTGGGGGCTGTTGTTCTACTTCGCTGGGGGCTGTTGTTCTACTTCGCTGGGGCTGTTGTTCTACTTCGCTGGGGCTGTTGTTCTACTTCGCTGGGGGCTGTTGTTCTACTTCGCTGGGGGCTGTTGTTCTACTTCGCTGGGGCTGTTGTTCTACTTCGCTGGAGGCTGTTGTTCTACTTCGCTGGGGCTGTTGTTCTACTTCGCTGGAGGCTGTTGGACTTGACAAAGACCTGTTGGTGTGGGAGAGACTCAGGGCCGAGTGTGAGAGGCACTCTTGAAGGGGTGAAAGGTTGAGATGCGCCTTATAGAAGGGCCACGACCTCTCGACGTCTGTCAGTGCCTAGGCTCTGTTGTCATAGTCTCATACAGTGTTGTTGTCTGGGGTGTGTGACGGGCCAACAGTGTAGTTGTCTGAGGTGTGTGACGGGCCAACAGTGTTGTTGTCTGAGGTGTGTGACGGGCCAACAGTGTTGTTGTCTGGGGTGTGTGACGGGCCAACAGTGTTGTTGTCTGGGGTGTGTGACGGGCCAACAGTGTTGTTGTCTGAGGTGTGTGACGGGCCAACAGTGTAGTTGTCTGAGGTGTGTGACGGGCCAACAGTGTTGTTGTCTGAGGTGTGTGACGGGCCAACAGTGTTGTTGTCTGAGGTGTGTGACGGGCCAACAGTGTTGTTGTCTGAGGTGTGTGACGGGCCAACAGTGTTGTTGTCTGAGGCGTGTGACGGGCCAACAGTGTTGTTGTCTGAGGTGTGTGGACGGGCCAACAGTGTTGTTGTCTGAGGGTGTGACGGGCCAACAGTGTTGTTGTCTGAGGTGTGTGACGGGCCAACAGTGTTGTTGTCTGAGGTGTTTGACGGGCCAACAGTGTAGTTGTCTGAGGTGTGTGACGGGCCAACAGTGTTGTTGTCTGAGGTGTGTGACGGGCCAACAGTGTTGTTGTCTGAGGTGTGTGACGGGCCAACAGTGTTGTTGTCTGAGGTGTGTGACGGGCCAACAGTGTTGTTGTCTGAGGTGTGTGACGGGCCAACAGTGTTGTTGTCTGAGGCGTGTGACGGGCCAACAGTGTTGTTGTCTGAGGTGTGTGACGGGCCAACAGTGTTGTTGTCTGAGGCGTGTGATGGGCCAACAGGAGGTTGTCTGAGGCGTGTGACGGGCCAACAGGAGGTTGTCTGAGGCGTGTGATGGGCCAACAGGAGGTTGTCTGAGGTGTGTGACGGGCCAACAGTGAGATTGTCTGAGGTGTGTGACGGGCCAACAGTGAGGTTGTCTGAGGTGTGTGACGGGCGAACAGGAGGTTGTCTGAGGCGTGTGACGGGCCAACAGGAAGAAACGCAACAGACTCCACCAGTTGTTACGTCCACAATGGAAGTCGGTGATCTCTGTGCCCTCTCTTCCCCCCCCCCCCTCCTCGCCCCTCAGTACTTGCCCCCCCCCCCCCACAGTTCCCCACAGTACTGCCCCCCTCCCCACAGTGCTTGCCCCCCCCCCGCCCCACAGTACTTGTCACCCCCCCCCTGCCCCCCAGTAGCCCCTCCCTCACCGTTCACTAGGGTCCCTCTCTCCCTCTGTGAGGACGCTGAGGTTATATTCATGACACCTATTCCAGTGACGTCAATGTTTTGTAAACAAAGCCACGTGGACGACCCTCTTTATATATATTACCAGTAGTAGTGGTATACTATTACCAGTAGTAGTGGTATACTATTACCAGTAGTAGTGGTATACTATTACCAGTAGTAGTGGTATACTATTACCAGTAGTAGTGGTATACTATTACCAGTGGTAGTGGTATACTATTACCAGTAGTAGTGGTATACTATTACCAGTGGTAGTGGTATACTATTACCAGTGGTAGTGGTATACTATTACCAGTGGTAGTGGTATACTATTACCAGTAGTAGTGGTATACTATTACCAGTAGTAGTGGTATACTATTACCAGTGGTAGTGGTATACTATTGGTCTACCAGTAGTAGTGGTATACTATTACCAGTGGTAGTGGTATACTATTACCAGTGGTAGTGGTATACTATTACCAGTGGTAGTGGTATACTATTACCAGTGGTAGTGGTATACTATTACCAGTGGTAGTGGTATACTATTACCAGTAGTAGTGGTATACTATTACCAGTGGTAGTGGTATACTATTACCAGTGGTAGTGGTATACTATTACCAGTAGTAGTGGTATACTATTACCAGTGGTAGTGGTATACTATTACCAGTAGTAGTGGTATACTATTACCAGTGGTAGTGGTATACTATTACCAGTGGTAGTGGTATACTATTACCAGTGGTAGTGGTATACTATTACCAGTAGTAGTGGTATACTATTACCAGTGGTAGTGGTATACTATTACCAGTGGTAGTGGTATACTATTACCAGTAGTAGTGGTATACTATTACCAGTAGTAGTGGTATACTATTACCAGTGGTAGTGGTATACTATTACCAGTGGTAGTGGTATACTATTACCAGTGGTAGTGGTATACTATTACCAGTGGTAGTGGTATACTATTACCAGTGGTAGTGGTATACTATTACCAGTGGTAGTGGTATACTATTACCAGTGGTAGTGGTATACTATTACCAGTGGTAGTGGTATACTATTACCAGTGGTAGTGGTATACTATTACCAGTAGGTAGTGGTATACTATTACCAGTGGTAGTGGTATACTATTACCAGTAGTAGTGGTATACTATTACCAGTAGTAGTGGTATACTATTACCAGTAGTAGTGGTATACTATTACCAGTAGTAGTGGTATACTATTACCAGTAGTAGTGGTATACTATTACCAGTGGTAGTGGTATACTATTACCAGTAGTAGTGGTATACTATTACCAGTGGTAGTGGTATACTATTACCAGTAGTAGTGGTATACTATTACCAGTAGTAGTGGTATACTATTACCAGTAGTAGTGGTATACTATTACCAGTGGTAGTGGTATACTATTACCAGTAGTAGTGGTATACTATTACCAGTGGTAGTGGTATACTATTACCAGTAGTAGTGGTATACTATTACCAGTGGTAGTGGTATACTATTACCAGTAGTAGTGGTATACTATTACCAGTGGTAGTGGTATACTATTACCAGTAGTAGTGTATACTATTACCAGTGGTAGTGGTATACTATTACCAGTAGTAGTGGTATACTATTACCAGTGGTAGTGGTATACTATTACCAGTAGTAGTGGTATACTATTACCAGTGGTAGTGGTATACTATTACCAGTAGTAGTGGTATACTATTACCAGTGGTTAGTGGTATACTATTACCAGTGGTAGTGGTATACTATTACCAGTGGTAGTGGTATACTATTACCAGTGGTAGTGGTATACTATTACCAGTGGTAGTGGTATACTATTACCAGTGGTAGTGGTATACTATTACCAGTGGTAGTGGTATACTATTACCAGTGGTAGTGGTATACTATTACCAGTGGTAGTGGTATACTATTACCAGTGGTAGTGGTATACTATTACCAGTGGTAGTGGTATACTATTACCAGTGGTAGTGGTATACTATTACCAGTGGTAGTGGTATACTATTACCAGTGGTAGTGGTATACTATTACCAGTAGTAGTGGTATACTATTACCAGTGGTAGTGGTATACTATTACCAGTGGTAGTGGTATACTATTACCAGTAGTAGTGGTATACTATTACCAGTGGTAGTGGTATACTATTACCAGTGGTAGTGGTATACTATTACCAGTGGTAGTGGTATACTATTACCAGTGGTAGTGGTATACTATTACCAGTGGTAGTGGTATACTATTACCAGTGGTAGTGGTATACTATTACCAGTGGTAGTGGTATACTATTACCAGTGGTAGTGGTATACTATTACCAGTGGTAGTGGTATACTATTACCAGTAGTAGTGGTATACTATTACCAGTGGTAGTGGTATACTATTACCAGTAGTAGTGGTATACTATTACCAGTGGTAGTGGTATACTATTACCAGTGGTAGTGGTATACTATTACCAGTGGTAGTGGTATACTATTACCAGTGGTAGTGGTATACTATTACCAGTGGTAGTGGTATACTATTACCAGTAGTAGTGGTATACTATTACCAGTAGTAGTGGTATACTATTACCAGTAGTAGTGGTATACTATTACCAGTAGTAGTGGTATACCATTACCAGTGGTAGTGGTATACTATTACCAGTAGTAGTGGTATACCATTACCAGTGGTAGTGGTATACTATTACCAGTGGTAGTGGTATACCATTACCAGTGGTAGTGGTATACTATTACCAGTGGTAGTGGTATACCATTACCAGTAGTAGTGGTATACTATTACCAGTGGTAGTTGGTATACCATTACCAGTAGTAGTGGTATACTATTACCAGTGGTAGTGGTATACTATTACCAGTGGTAGTGGTATACTATTACCAGTGGTAGTGGTATACTATTACCAGTGGTAGTGGTATACTATTACCAGTGGTAGTGGTATACTATTACCAGTGGTAGTGGTATGCTATTACCAGTGGTAGTGGTATACTATTACCAGTGGTAGTGGTATGCTATTACCAGTAGTAGTGGTATGCTATTACCAGTGTAGTGTATACTATTACCAGTAGTAGTGTATACCATTACCAGTGGTAGTGGTATACTATTACCATGGTAGTGGTATACTATTACCAGTAGTAGTGGTATACCATTACCAGTGGTAGTGGTATACTATTACCATTAGTAGGTATACCATTACCAGTGGTAGTGGTATACTATTACCAGTAGTAGTGGTATACTATTACCAGTAGTAGTGGTATACTATTACCAGTAGTAGTGGTATACTATTACCAGTAGTAGTGGTATACCATTACTGTCTCCAGCTTCGTACAGAGGCAGCGTCGTCCGACTCTGGGGACCTTGAAGCCTAGAATACACTTGATGACACTACAGCTTTCTTGAACGCCACTCCGTAAGAAATACAACGATTTAGTCAACTCAGAAACGTACTAACTATGACCTTTTTAACCTATTGAGGCCGATGTATAGAAAACGTCAATATTATGGTGCTTATGTCTTTTTAAAACGTCGCATTCTTAACGGATTGGTCGATTGCGTTGGAAATGTGACGTATTAAGTAGCACGACATTTTGAAAGGGTTTTGAATGGAGAGAAACGATCATTGTGGTTTGTTTACTAGCACGAGAGGTCAGAGTTGAGCTGTGAGGTGGTGGGGGGGGGGGGGGGTTGTTGAGGCATTGTTTGGTCAAGGTTTGGTAGAGGTTAAAGGTCAATGTAGGTCACAGTGGAGGGCATGCTGGTAGTTAAGGCTCGTGTGCTTGTGTATGATTGTCTTTGTAATCCCCTCGTTGGGTTGTTGGGCTCCAGCTCATGGTGTGTACAGTTGTGTGTGTGTACTCACCTACTTGTGCTTGCGGGGGTTGAGCTCTGGCTCTTTGGTCCCGCCTCTCAACTGTCAATCAACTGGTGTACAGGTTCCTGAGCCTATTGGGCTCTATCATATCTACATCATAAACTGTGTATGGAGTCAGCCTCCACCACATCACTGCCTAATGCATTCCACCTGTTAACTACTCCCACACTGAACAAGGTCTTTCTAACGTCTCTGTGACTCATTTGGGAACTAAGTTTCCACCTGTGTCCCCTTGTTCGTGTTCCACCCGTGCTGAAGAGTTTGTCTTTGACCATCCTATCAATTCCTCTGAGAATTTTGTAGGTGGTGATCATGTCTCCCCTAACTCTTGTGTTTTCCAGGGACGTGAGGGATAATTCCCGTAGTCTTTCCCCGTAGTTCATACCTCTCAGTTCTGGGACTAGTCAGGTAGCATATCTCTGGATCTTCTCTGACTTTGTCTTGTGTTTAACTAAGTTTGGACTCTACGCTGGAACTGCATACTCCTGGTGCGTGTGTGCGTGTGTGTGGTGCGTGTGTGTGTGTGGGTGGTGCGTGGGTGTGTGGTGTGTGTGGGTGCGTGCGTGTGTGTGGTGGGTGGTGCGTGTGTGTGGGTGGTGCGTGTGTGTGCGTGTGTGTGGGTGCGTGCGTGGTGTGTGTGGGTGTGTGCGTGTGTGTGTGTGGTGCGTGTGTGTGTGCGTGTGTGTGTGGTGCGTGGGTGTGTGTGGTGCGTGTGTGTGTGTGGGTGGTGCGTGGGTGTGTGGTGCGTGTGTGCGTGTGTGTGGTGCGTGGGTGTGTGTGGTGCGTGTGTGTGTGTGGGTGGTGCGTGTGTGTGGTGCGTGGGTGTGTGTGGTGCGTGTGTGTGTGTGGGTGGTGTGGTGTGGGGTGGTGGTGCGTGGGTGTGTGTGGGTGGTGCGTGTGTGTGTGTGGGTGTGGGGTGGTGGTGGGTGTGTGTGTGTGTGTGTGTGTGGTGCGTGTGTGTGTGTGGGTGGTGCGTGTGTGTGTGCGTGGTGTGTGGTGCGTGCGTGTGTGTGTGTGTGTGGTGTGGTGTGTGTGTGGTGCGTGGGTGTGTGTGCGTGGTGCGTGTGTGTGTGGGTGGTGCGTGTGTGTGCGTGTGTGTGTGTGCGTGGTGCGTGTGTGTGGTGCGTGTGTGTGTGTGGGTGGTGCGTGTGTGTGTGTGGGTGGTGCGTGTGTGTGGTGCGTGGGTGTGTGTGTGTGGTGCGTGTGTGTGTGTGGGTGGTGCGTGTGTGTGTGTGGGTGGTGCGTGGTGTGTGTGTGGTGCGTGTGTGTGTGTGTGGGTGGTGCGTGTGTGTGTGTGTGTGTGGTGCGTGGGTGTGTGTGTGCGTGTGTGTGTGTGTGTGTGGGTGGTGCGTGTGTGTGTGTGTGTGTGCGTGGTGCGTGGGTTGTGGTGTGTGTGTGTGCGTGTGTGTGTGTGGGTGGTGCGTGTGTGTGGTGCGTGGATGTGTGTGGTGTGGTGTGTGTGTGTGTGTGTGGGGTGGTGCGTGTGTGTACATGTATATACAAGCGTGCACCTTATGAATGTACCAAAAACAAATGCTACTAACCTTGAAACACGTTAATGATGGTAATCTGTGACAACCACGGAGCTGCGGGCTTCACAACGGCCACGACCACCCGTCATCGTGTACTTGATGGTGTTGATGATAATTACTGAATATGAAGGCTGTAGAAACCTGCGAACCGCTTCCAGTTTGCGCCAGTGGCCACATGTTGAGGTACACACACCTGCCTCCCACACCTGCCTTCCACACCTGCCTCCCACACCTGCCTCCCACACCTGCCTCCCACACCTGCCTCCCACACCTGCCTCCCACACCTGCCTTCTGGGAGAGGGATATATATTATAATCCTGCACCGTCGGTCGAAGGAGGCTTCGTACACTTGAGGCTGTGTACACTCGGGAGCTGACACCAATAATCAACTTCTATATGAATTCGACTTGGAGCATACAAGTGTTTGATGGTCATCCATTGACCAGAGGGAAGATGTAAGACCTGGCGGACAGCTAGAAGCCAGCCAACACTCACCCGTGGCCTTACCCTGGGTACTAGTGGACAGAACAATGGAACAGTGCAGCCTTACCCTTAGTGGACCCAGCCTGGGGAACAGTACTAGTGGACAGAACAATGGAACAGTGCAGCCTTACCCTGGGTACTAGTGGACAGAACAATGGAACAGTGCAGCCTTACCCTGGGGTACTAGTGGACAGAACAATGGAACAGTGCAGCCTTACCCTGGGGTACTAGTGGACAGAACAATGGAACAGTGCGGCCTTACCCTGGGGTACTAGTGGACAGAACAATGGAACAGTGCGGCCTTACCCTGGGGTACTAGTGGACAGAACAATGGAACAGTTCAGCCTTACCCTGGGGTACTAGTGGACAGAACAATGGAACAGTGCAGCCTTACCCTGGGTACTAGTGGACAGAACAATGGAACAGTGCAGCCTTACCCTGGGTACTAGTGGACAGAACAATGGAACAGTGCAGCCTTACCCTGGGGTACTAGTGGACAGAACAATGGAACAGTGCGGCCTTACCCTGGGTACTAGTGGACAGAACAATGGAACAGTGCGGCCTTACCCTGGGTACTAGTGGACAGAACAATGGAACAGTGCAGCCTTACCCTGGGGTACTAGTGGACAGAACAATGGAACAGTTCAGCCTTACCCGTGGTACTAGTGGACAGAACAATGGAACAGTGCAGCCTTACCCTGGGGTACTAGTGGACAGAACAATGGAACAGTGCGGCCTTACCCTGGGTACTAGTGGACAGAACAATGGAACAGTGCAGCCTTACCCTGGGGTACTAGTGGACAGAACAATGGAACAGTTCAGCCTTACCCGTGGTACTAGTGGACAGAACAATGGAACAGTGCAGCCTTACCCTGGGTACTAGTGGACAGAACAATGGAACAGTGCAGCCTTACCCTGGGTACTAGTGGACAGAACAATGGAACAGTGCAGCCTTACCCTGGGTGTGCACTAGTGGACAGAACAATGGAACAGTGCGGCCTTACCCTGGGGTACTAGTGGACAGAACAATGGAACAGTTCAGCCTTACCCTGGGGTACTAGTGGACAGAACAATGGAACAGTGCAGCCTTACCCTGGGTACTAGTGGACAGAACAATGGAACAGTGCAGCCTTACCCTGGGGTACTAGTGGACAGAACAATGGAACAGTGCAGCCTTACCCTGGGGTACTAGTGGACAGAACAATGGAACAGTGCAGCCTTACCCTGGGGTACTAGTGGACAGAACAATGGAACAGTGCGGCCTTACCCTGGGGTACTAGTGGACAGAACAATGGAACAGTGCAGCCTTACCCTGGGGTACTAGTGGACAGAACAATGGAACAGTGCAGCCTTACCCTGGGGTACTAGTGGACAGAACAATGGAACAGTGCAGCCTTACCCTGGGGTACTAGTGGACAGAACAATGGAACAGTGCAGCCTTACCCTGGGGTACTAGTGGACAGAACAATGGAACAGTGCAGCCTTACCCTGGGGTACTAGTGGACAGAACAATGGAACAGTGCAGCCTTGCCCTGGGGTACTAGCCAATGCCCTGGGGTACTTGGACAGAACAATGGAACAGTGCAGCCTTACCCTGGGGTACTAGTGGACAGAACAATGGAACAGTGCAGCCTTACCCTGGGGTACTAGTGGACAGAACAATGGAACAGTGCAGCCTTACCCTGGGTACTAGTGGGGTACTAGTGGACAGAACAATGGAACAGTGCAGCCTTACCCTGGGGTACTAGTGGACAGAACAATGGAACAGTGCATTACCCTGGACTAGTGGACAGAACAATGGAACAGTGCAGCCTTACCCTGGGGTACTAGTGGACAGAACAATGGAACAGTGCAGCCTTACCCTGGGGTACTAGTGGACAGAACAATGGAACAGTGCAGCCTTACCCTGGGGTACTAGTGGACAGAACAATGGAACAGTGCAGAACAATGCCTTACCCTGGGGTACTAGTGGACAGAACAATGGAACAGTGCAGCCTTACCCTGGGGTACTAGTGGACAGAACAATGGAACAGTGCAGCCTTACCCTGGGGTACTAGTGGACAGAACAATGGAACAGTGCGGCCTTACCCTGGGACAGAACAATACTAGTGGACAGAACAATGGAACAGTGCAGCCTTACCCTGGGGTACTAGTGGACAGAACAATGGAACAGTACTAGTGGACAGAACAATGGAACAGTGCAGTGCCTTACCCTGGGTGGACAGAAGACTAGCAGCCTTACCCTGGGTACTGTGGACAGAACAATGGAACAGTGCAGCCTTACCCTGGGGTACTAGTGGACAGAACAATGGAACAGTGCAGCCTTACCCTGGGACAGAACAATACTAGTGGACAGAACAACAATGGAACAGTGCAGCCTTACCCTGGGGTACTAGTGGACAGAACAATGGAACAGTGCAGGCCTTACCCTGGGGTACTAGTGGACAGAACAATGGAACAGTGCAGCCTTACCCTGGGTACTAGTGGACAGAACAATGGAACACCCTGGGTACTAGTGGACAGAACAATGGAACAGTGCAGCCTTACCCTGGGGTACTAGTGGACAGAACAATGGAACAGTGCAGCCTTACCCTGGGGTACTAGTGGACAGAACAATGGAACAGTGCAGCCTTACCCTGGGTACTAGTGGACAGAACAATGGAACAGTGCAGCCTTACCCTGGGTACTAGTGGACAGAACAATGGAACAGTGCAGCCTTACCCTGCCTTACCCTGGGTACTACCCTGTGGACAGAACAATGGAACAGTGCAGCCTTACCCGGGGTACTAGTGGACAGAACAATGGAACAGTGCAGCCTTACCCGGGGTACTAGTGGACAGAACAATGGAACAGTGCGGCCTTACCCTGGGGTACTAGTGGACAGAACAATGGAACAGTGCAGCCTTACCCTGGGTACTAGTGGACAGATCAATAAAATAAGTAAATCAATAAATTTCAATACAGTTCATGAAATAGTGGCAGCAATTTGAGCATTTATGACCGGGTGTAAGAGGGCCGGCGGCCTGGTCGAGTCTGGCCACGCTCACTAAACCTGTCTCACCCAACCTGTCCTCTCACTTATATTGTTGATTTTTTGTTATAGATATAAGCACGTCGTTAATAATGAGATAAAGTAGTACAAAGTAAAGCACTTTAATGTTAGTCGGGTGTCAACCTCGACAGGTTATAGGTGGGTTTGGGTTGGTTCGCTTCGGGTTAGCCAAAACGGTTCTATTTCTTAACGGAGTGGTGAAGCGAAAGAAGTGGTTGGATAGTGACGGTTTAACGACACAAATGTGTAACCTAAACTACACGTTGCATTAATATCACAATAAACAGGAAATATAAATATATATATATATATATATATATATATATATATATATATATATATAATATATATATATATATATATAATCTCCAGAATCTTGTGTATGGGAAAATCTCAAGATTGCTATTTCCAAAACTCGTTTTATTATGATTACACAAAAATTTCAGCATCTTGTGGATACTTTGAGATGTTTCCCCTTTATTAAAAAGATATTAACATAAGTAAAAGACGAAATACTTAAACGTTGTTCAGTTTGGTCTAAGCTGACCTTGGCTCAATAAAACAATGGTTATTGCCTATTAACGAAGATTACTAAGCTTCCTTTACCAAGCTTCAGCATCCGGGACACTGAGGGGTGAAAACACTGAGTTATTCCTGCTTGACATTTTCCCAGTGTTTATGATTGTATTATTCCAAGGTTACTGAGAGATTGTGGTTGTGTAATTGTCTGATGGTTGTAATGGAAACTTGGATTTGTAAGTGAGTCTTGGTTTTTCTACCGCAGATGTGAGCGCTCACATTTATAGGTCTGCCAAGGATGTGTATGTGTCTTTACTCACCTAGTTGTGCTTGCGGGGGTTGAGAGGCGGGACCCAAGAGCCGAGGCTCAACTGTCAACCTACTGGTGTACAGGTTCCTGAGCCTACTGGGCTCTATCATATCTACATTATAAACTGTGTATGGAGTCAGCCTCCACCACATCACTGCCTAATGCATTCCATTTACTAACTACTCTGACACTGAACAAGTTCTTTCTAATTGTGTGTGTGTGTTTTATTAAGAACGTCACTGAGGTTCCTAGTGAAAGTGCAAGCAAGAGCTGTTATCCTACATTAGCTCATCTGAGGCCTGCCTCTAGAAACTCATTTGTTTGATTAAATGATTAGTTTAAGCATTAGGGATAAACTAATGCAAGGTAACTATTATATAAGGAACTGCATGAGCCAACTGTGTACCAGATCCTTCATGTGATCTGTTGAGATATTCTGCTGATATCCTGTTGATGAGATATCATGCTCATCAACCCGTTGATGAGATATCCTGCTCATCAACCCGTTGATGAGATATCCTGCTCAGCAACCAGTTGATGAGATATCCTGCTCAGCAACCAGTTGATGAGATATCCTGCTCAGCAACCTGTTGATGAGATATCCTGTTCAGCAACCAGTTGATGAGATATCCTGCTCAGCAACCAGTTGATGAGATATCCTGCTCATCAACCAGTTGATGAGATATCATGCTCAGCAACCAGTTGATGAGATATCATGCTCAGCAACCAGTTGATGAGATATGATGCTCAGCAACCAGTTGATGAGATATCCTGCTCATCAACCAGTTGATGAGATATCCTGCTCATCAATCTGTTGATGAGATATCATGCTCATCAACCAGTTGATGAGATATCATGCTCATCAACCAGTTGATGAGATATCCTGCTCATCAACCTGTTGATGAGATATCCTGCTCATCAACCAGTTGATGAGATATCCTGCTCATCAACCAGTTGATGAGATATCCTGCTCATCAACCAGTTGATGAGATATCCTGCTCATCAACCAGTTGATGAGATATCCTGCTCATCAACCTCTTGATGAGATATCCTGCTCATCAACCTCTTGATGAGATATCCTGCTCATCAACCTCTTGATGAGATATGCTCATCAACCTCTTGATGAGATATCCTGCTCATCAACCTCTTGATGAGATATCCTGATCATCAACCCGTTGATGAGATATCCTGCTCATCAACCTCTTGATGAGATATCCTGCTCATCAACCAGTTGATGAGATATCCTGCTCATCAACCCGTTGATGAGATATCCTGCTCATCAACCCGTTGATGAGATATCCTGCTCATCAACCAGTTGATGAGATATCCTGCTCATCAACCTGTTGATGAGATATCATGCTCATCAACCTGTTGATGTGATATCATGCTCATCAACCTGTTGATGAGATATCCTGCTCATCAACCTCTTGATGAGATATCCTGCTCATCAACCAGTTGATGAGATATCATGCTCATCAACCAGTTGATGAGATATCATGCTCATCAACCAGTTGATGAGATATCCTGCTCATCAACCTGTTGATGAGATATCCTGCTCATCAACCAGTTGATGAGATATCCTGCTCATCAACCTGTTGATGAGATATCCTGCTTATCAACCTCTTGATGAGATATCCTGCTCATCAACCTCTTGATGAGATATCCTGCTCATCAACCTGTTGATGAGATATCCTGCTCATCAACCTCTTGATGAGATATCCTGCTCATCAAGCTCTTGAGCGAACAAGTTGTAGATGCGAGTCAGCCTCGGAATGATTGGTCCCCCGTGGAGTGAGAAAGGCAATTCCAACATGAGGGTGATAATGGCTGAGCGCCTTATGTTATGGCTGCCACCTACTGGTTGTCCACCATGTTGGGCCAGGTGCGACACTTTGGAAAATATTGACCTTGTACATAATTTATCAGTCCATCAACATCTTGTCGGAGTTGAAGGCTCTGATGTTCTAAATAAAATAATAGTAATAAAGGATATCAGAAATTTCAACCTTTCTTCTCACCTAATAAGAGGATTTTTTTGTAGCAAAGGCGACCAATCCGGTGAAAATGCGACGTATTAGTACAGATTAAAGCATCGTAATATTAACGTTTGTTTACAGCACAACCGTTCTCTTTGTTACGGAGTGGTGCGAAGGGAGAGAACAGCCTGTATATTGTCCTTGGAACAAGCTGCCGTGGAACAAGTGACCGTGGAACAAGCGACCGTGGAACAAGTGACCGTGGAACAAGTGACCGTGGAACAAGCGACCGTGGAACCAGTGACCGTGGAACAAGTGACCGTGGAACAAGTGACCGTGGAACAAGTGACCGTGGAACAAGTGACCGTGGAACAAGTGACCGTGGAACAAGTGACCGTGGAACAAGTGACCGTGGAACAAGTGACCGTGGAACAAGTGACCGTGGAACAAGTGACCGTGGAACAAGTGACCGTGGAACAAGTGACCGTGGAACAAGTGACCGTGGAACAAGTGACCGTGGAACAAGTGACCGTGGAACAAGTGACCGTGGAACAAGTGACCGTGGAACAAGTGACCGTGGAACAAGTGACCGTGGAACAAGTGACCGTGGAACAAGTGACCGTGGAACAAGTGACCGTGGAACAAGTGACCGTGGAACCAGCGACCGTGGAACAAGTGACCGTGGAACAAGTGACCGTGGAACCAGCGACCGTGGAACAAGTGACCGTGGAACAAGCGACCGTGGAACAAGTGACCGTGGAACAAGTGACCGTGGAACAAGTGACCGTGGAACCAGCGACCGTGGAACAAGTGACCGTGGAACAAGCGACCGTGGAACAAGCGACCGTGGAACAAGCGAACGTGGAACAAGTGACCGTGGAACAAGCTGCAGCACAGGTTATTCACCAGGTGTGAGGCTCAGGTCAGTCATCTACCCCCCCCCCCTCCCCCCCCTCCTCCAAAACCAGTTTAAATTGAGTGTGTGTTAAAGCCGTTGGCGAGATCCATCATTTGAGTGGAAATTGGAGTGATTGGAACAGTTACTCTGCCCTCTGGGTAGTTCTGGAGAGGTTGTTTACACCGACCCAACACCAACAGTCTCATGCATCCAACCTACCATTGTTCACCAGCCGCTCTAGGAGCCAGCAGAACATAAGAACAAAAGAACAAGGTAACTGTAGAAGGCCAATATTGGACCATACGATTCATCACCTATTTATACCCACCCAATCCCAGTCATATACATGTCCAAGCCACTATGTGTGGGTTGTGTATGTATGTTGAGCATATGTAACATATGGGAGTATGTTGAGCGTGTGCTCAACATACTCATCAAGCACCTGTGCTGCGTCAGGTGTGAGTGTGAGGTGAGGATGTATACTCCTCAGTCAGGTATCACTGCATCAACTGCTCCATGTCATTGTTCCAGGTCTATGGTTTGACTTACTTCCAAATTGCCAATTAGTTCAGATTTGTGAAAGAACGGTGAAAGAACAGTGAAAGAACAGTGAAAGAACGGTGAAAGAACAGTGAAAGAACGGTGAACGAACAGTCTCCTCGTAATAGATGGGTTGGGTTGGTCTTGCGTATATCAGATTAGGTTGGGTTAAGTTGGGTTGGGTTAAGGCGATGACAGTGAATGAAATAACAGTTGTTTGACATGAAGAACATTTTGATTTTGTAAATACAGAAGAAATCCAACAAGGGATGAGTCACAATAACGGGGCTGAAGATATGACCAAACCACACATCTGAAGATGAAGAAGAGACGACGTTTCGGCCCTTCGAAATGGACCGAAATGTAGCAGTTCAAAGTTAATCGAGAAAAGTGAAATCAATGTTTCTGACATTTTTTGGCCATTCAGACAAAATTTGTATGTGTGAGGTGGGGGGGGGGGGGAGAGAGTGGGGCTAGGAGCAGGGATGGATAGGGATGAGGAGGAGACGGAGAGGCTGGAGCAGGAAGCAGTGAGGACGACAAGTGTCACTCACTGTGGGTAAGTGTCTGGAACGATGGGGACAGTCTCCTGACGACACTGCTACTGCTTGTTGGCGTTACCTTATACTCCCTCTGTGTCACACACACACACACTCACACACACACACACACACACACACACACACACACACACACACACACACACACACACACACACACACACGACACTAGAAAGAAGGGAGAGGGGGGACATGATAGGAACGTATAAGATACTCAGAGGGATTGACAGAGTGGACATAGACGAAATGTTCACACGGAATAGTAACAGAACGAGAGGACATGGGTGGAAGCTTGAAACTCAGATGAGTCACAGAGATGTTAGGAAGTTTTCTTTTAGCGTGAGAGAAGTGGGAAAATGGAATGCACTTCAGGAACAGGTTGTGGAAGCAAATACTATTCATAATTTTAAAACTAGATATGACAAGGAAATGGGGCAGGAGTCATTGCTGTAAACAACCGATTTAAATGTTTCCAGTCATTGCTGTAAACATTTTGTTGGAAAGGCGGGATCCAAGAGTCAATGCTCGATCGTGCAAGCACAAATAGTTGAGTACAAATAGGTGAGTACACACAAGCGACCAACGAGCCAGAGCTCAACCCCCGCAAGCATAATTAGGTAAGTACACACACACACACACACACACACAACCACCTCATCAAAAATGCAACTGTTTTACTTAACCAGAAGTGTATGAACCCTAACATCCCACCTAACCAGTCGAGGCCGATGCATAGAAAACGTCAATATTATAGCGATTTAATCTTTTAGTAATTCGTCGCAATTTTAACGGAATGGCCAAATCCGTACACATTGCAACGCATTAAGGGTTAGGCTCGTAGACATGTAGTTCAATCCCCGACCGTCCAAGTGGTTGGGCACCATTCCTTCCCTCCGTCCCATCCCAAATCCTTATCCTGACCCCTTCCATGTGCTATATAGTCGTAACGGCTTAGCGCTTTCCCCTGACAGTTCCCTTCCTAGACATGTATTCTCCTGTCAGAATTATCCTCTCGGCTCCAAATTCACATATGTACGTAATTTTGAACAGTTTTATAAGAGTATATGTAATTACATACATAACAAATCCCATAGGACTTTCTCTTGTGTATATTATATAAATAAGACAAAATAACAGCATTACACATTGTTGTAATTATACATTATGTTGTGTAGTTTTAGAAGTTGTATTTGAGTGATTTATTAGAGAAGTGAAGCCAGCCGTTGACGTGCAGAGTGTCCAGAGGTGGTGTTGTGTTGGTGTTGTCTCTTGTGTGTGTAGGAGGTGGTGTCCCGCCCTCCCATACACGCCACACTCACTCTCACACACACTCACACACACACACTCACACTCACACACACACACACACACACACTGCTGGTAAGAAAAGGCTGGGATTTTAAGGAGATGGATATTCAGGGCTGTGAAGGTTTCAGTGACTACATAGCAGGTACTGTAACAAATGGAGGGAAAAAAATTATAGTCGCAGTCATATATAATCCACCACCAAATGACAGAAGACCTAGACAGGAATATGATAGAAACAACATGGCCACCATTAACATAATAGAAAGAGCAGCTTCTGTTGCTAGCAGGAATGGATCTGGACTACTAATTATGGGAGACTTCAACCATGGGAAAATAGATTGGAAGAACAGAGACCCGCATGGAGGACCAGAAACATGGAGAGCTAAGCTGCTGGACGTGGCAACAAGAAACTTTCTAAGCCAGCACACCAAAGAACCAACAAGAATGAGAGGAGAAGATGAACCAGCAATGCTTGATTTGATATTTACCCTAAATGAATGGGATATAAGGGAAGTTAAGATGGAAGAGCCCTTGGGAATGAGTGACCACAGTGTATTGAACTTTGAGTACCTGGTAGAGCTAGGACTTATCTCCCCCAAAAAGAACTAGGAATCAAAAGGCTGGCATACCGAAAGGGGAATTATGAACAGATGAGAAGTTTCCTAAGTGAAATACCTTGGGACACAGACCTCAGAGACAAGTCTGTACAGGGTATGATGGACTATGTTACCCAAAAGTGTCAGGAGGCAGTAAACAGGTTCATCCCGGCCCAAAGGGAAAAATCCGAGAAGCAACAGAAGAATCCATGGTATAATAGGGCATGTATGGTAGCGAAGAAACTGAACAAAAAGGCGTGGAGGAACTTCCGGAATAACAGAACACCAGAAAGCAGAGAGAGATACCAGAGAACCAGGAATGAGTACATCAGGGTGAGAAGAGAAGCAGAGAAAAATTTTGAAAATGATATAGCAAACAAAGCCAAGACCGAACCAAAGCTACTCCACAGTCACATCAGAAGGAAAACAACAGTGAAAGAACAGGTATTGAAACTTAGAACAGGCGAGGACAGGTATACAGAGAATGACAGAGAGGTGTGTGAGGAACTCAACAAGAGGTTCCAGGAGGTCTTCACAATAGAACAGGGTGAGGTCACTGTGCTAGGAGAAAGGGAGGTAAACCAGGCGGCCTTGGAGGAGTTCGAAATTACGAGAGAGGAGGTCAAGAGACACCTGCTGGATCTGGATGTTAGAAAGGCTGTTGGTCCAGATGGGATCTCACCATGGGTACTGAAAGAGTGTGCAGTGGCACTTTGCTTGCCACTCTCCATAGTGTATAGTAAGTCACTAGAGACGGGAGACCTACCAGAAATATGGAAGACGGCGAATGTGGTCCCAATATACAAAAAGGGTGACAGACAAGAGGCACTGAACTACAGGGCAGTGTCCTTGACTTGTATACCATGCAAGGTGATGGAGAAGATCGTGAGAAAAAACCTGGTAACACATCTGGAGAGAAGGGACTTCGTGACAAATCGCCAACATGGATTCAGGGAGGGTAAATCTTGCCTTACAGGCTTGATAGAATTCTACGATCAGGTGACACAGATTAAGCAAGAAAGAGAGGGCTGGGCGGACTGCATTTCTTGGATTGTCGGAAAGCCTTTGACACAGTACCGCATAAGAGGCTGGTACATAAGCTGGAGAGACAGGCAGGTGTAGCTGGTAAGGTGCTCCAGTGGATAAGGGAGTATCTAAGCAATAGGAAGCAGAGAGTTACGGTGAGGGTGAGACCTCCGATTGGCGTGAAGTCACCAGTGGAGTCCCACAGGGCTCTGTACTCGGTCCTATCTTGTTTCTGATATATGTAAATGATCTCCCGGAGGGTATCGATTCATTTCTCTCAATGTTTGTGGACGATGCTAAAATTATGAGAAGGATTAAAACAGAAGAGGACTGTTTGAGGCTTCAAGAAGACCTAGACAAGCTGAAGGAATGGTCGAACAAATGGTTGTTAGAGTTTAACCCAACCAAATGTAATGTAATGAAGATAGGTGTAGGGAGCAGGAGGCCAGATACAAGGTATCATCTGGGAGAGGAAATTCTTCAGGAGTCAGAGAAGGAAAAAGACTTGGGGGTTGATATCACGCCAGACCTGTCTCCTGCAGCACATATCAAGCAGATAACATCAGCGGCATATGCCAGGCTGGCCAACATACGAACGGCATTCAGAAACTTGTGTAAAGAATCATTCAGAACTTTGTATACCACATATGTCAGGCCAATCCTGGAGTATGCAGCCCCAGCATGGAGTCCATATCTAGTCAAGGATAAGACTAAACTGGAAAAGGTTCAAAGGTTTGCCACCAGACTAGTACCCGAGCTGAGAGGTATGAGCTACGAGGAGAGACTACGGGAATTAAACCTCACTTCGCTGGAAGACAGAAGAGTTAGGGGGGACATGATCACCACATTCAAGATTCTGAAGGGGATTGATAGGGTAGATAAAGACAGTCTATTTAACACAAGGGGAACACGCACAAGGGACACAGGTGGAAACTGAGTGCCCAAATGAGCCACAGAGATATTAGAAAGAACTTTTTTAGTGTCAGAGTGGTTGACAAATGGAATGCATTAGGAAGTGATGTGGTGGAGGCTGACTCCATACACAGTTTCATGTGTAGATATGACAGAGCCCGATAGGCTCAGGAATCTGTACACCTGTTGATTGACGGTTGAGAGGCGGGACCAAAGAGCCAGAGCTCAACCCCCGTAAACACAACTAGGTGAGTACAACTAGGTGAGTACAACTAGGTGAGTACACACATATACACACACACACACATATACACACACACACACACACACACACACACACACACACTCACACTCACACACACACACACACACACACACACACACACACACACACACATATACACTCACACACATATACACACACACACACACACACACACACACACACACACACACACACACACACACACACACACACACACACACACACACACACATATACACACACACATATACACACACACACAGATACACACGCACACACACACACACACAGATACACACACACAGATTCAGGGCTGTGAAGGTTTCAGTGACTACATAGCAGGTACTGTAACAAATGGAGGGAAAAAAATTATAGTCGCAGTCATATATAATCCACCACCAAATGAAAGAAGACCTAGACAGGAATATGATAGAAACAACATGGCCACCATTAACATAATAGAAAGAGCAGCTTCTGTTGCTAGCAGGAATGGATCTGGACTACTAATTATGGAGACTTCAACCATGGGAAGATAGATTGGAAGAACAGAGATCCGCATGGAGGACCAGAAACATGGAGAGCTAAGCTGCTGGACGTGGCAACAAGAAACTTTCTAAGCCAGCACACCAAAGAACCAACAAGAATGAGAGGAGAAGATGAACCAGCAAAGCTTGATTTGATATTTACCCTAAATGAATGGGATATAAGGGAAGTTAAGATGGAAGCGCCCTTGGGAATGAGTGACCACAGTGTATTGAACTTTGAGTACCTGGTAGAGCTAGGACTTATCTCCCCCCAAAAAGAACTAGGAATCAAAAGGCTGGCATACCGAAAGGGGAATTATGAACAGATGAGAAGTTTCCTAAGTGAAATACCTTGGGACACAGACCTCAGAGACAAGTCTGTACAGGTATGATGGACTATGTTACCCAAAAGTGTCAGGAGGCAGAAAATAGGTTCATCCCGGCCCAAAGGAAAAATCCGAGAAGCAACAGAAGAATCCATGGTATAATAGGGCATGTATGGAAGCGAAGAAACTGAACAAAAAGGCGTGGAGGAACTTCCGGAATAACAGAACACCAGAAAGCAGAGAGAGATACCAGAGAACCAGGAATGAGTACGTCAGGGTGAGAAGAGAAGCAGAGAAAAATTTTGAAAATGATATAGCAAACAAAGCCAAGACCGAACCAAAGCTACTCCACAGTCACATCAGAAGGAAAACAACAGTGAAAGAACAGGTATTGAAACTTCGAACAGGCGAGGACAGGTATACAGAGAATGACAGAGAGGTGTGTGAGGAACTCAACAAGAGGTTCCAGGAGGTCTTCACAATAGAACAGGGTGAGGTCACTGTGCTAGGAGAAAGGGAGGTAAACCAGGCGGCCTTGGAGGAGTTCGAAATTACGAGAGAGGAGGTCAAGAGACACCTGCTGGATCTGGATGTTAGAAAGGCTGTTGGTCCAGATGGGATCTCACCATGGGTACTGAAAGAGTGTGCAGAGGCACTTTGCTTGCCACTCTCCATAGTGTATAGTAAGTCACTAGAGACGGGAGACCTACCAGAAATATGGAAGACGGCGAATGTGGTCCCAATATACAAAAAGGGCGACAGACAAGAGGCACTGAACTACAGGCCAGTTTCCTTGACTTGTATACCATGCAAGGTGATGGAGAAGATCGTGAGAAAAAACCTGGTAACACATCTGGAGAGAAGGGACTTCGTGACAAATCGCCAACATGGGTTCAGGGAGGGTAAATCTTGCCTTACAGGCTTGATAGAATTCTACGATCAGGTGACACAGATTAAGCAAGAAAGAGAGGGCTGGGCGGACTGCATTTTCTTGGATTGTCGGAAAGCCTTTGACACAGTACCGCATAAGAGGCTGGTACATAAGCTGGAGAGACAGGCAGGTGTAGCTGGTAAGGTGCTCCAGTGGATAAGGGAGTATCTAAGCAATAGGAAGCAGAGAGTTACGGTGAGGGGTGAGACCTCCGATTGGCGTGAAGTCACCAGTGGAGTCCCACAGGGCTCTGTACTCGGTCCTATCTTGTTTCTGATATATGTAAATGATCTCCCGGAGGGTATCGATTCATTTCTCTCAATGTTTGCGGACGATGCTAAAATTTTGAGAAGGATTAAAACAGAAGAGGACTGTTTGAGGCTTCAAGAAGACCTAGACAAGCTGAAGGAATGGTCGAACAAATGGTTGTTAGAGTTTAACCCAACCAAATGTAATGTAATGAAGATAGGTGTAGGGAGCAGGAGGCCAGATACAAGGTATCATCTGGGAGAGGAAATTCTTCAGGAGTCAGAGAAAGAAAAAGACTTGGAGGTTGATATCACGCCAGACCTGTCTCCTGCAGCACATATCAAGAGGATAACATCAGCGGCATATGCCAGGCTGGCCAACATACGAACGGCATTCAGAAACTTGTGTAAAGAATCATTCAGAACTTTGTATACCACATATGTCAGGCCAATCCTGGAGTATGCAGCCCCAGCATGGAGTCCATATCTAGTCAAGGATAAGACTAAACTGGAAAAGGTTCAAAGGTTTGCCACCAGACTAGTACCCGAGCTGAGAGGTATGAGCTACGAGGAGAGACTACGGGAATTAAACCTCACTTCGCTGGAAGACAGAAGAGTTAGGGGGGACATGATCACCACATTCAAGATTCTGAAGGGAATTGATAGGGTAGATAAAGACAGTCTATTTAACACAAGGGGACACAGGTGGAAACTGAGTGCCCAAATGAGCCACAGAGATATTAGAAAGAACTTTTTTAGTGTCAGAGTGGTTGACAAATTTAATGCATTAGGAAGTGATGTGGTGGAGGTTGACTCCATACACAGTTTTAAGTGTAGATATGATAGAGCCCAATAGGCTCAGGAACCTGTACACCAGTTGATTGACGGTTGAAAGGCGGGACCAAAGAGCCAGAGCTCAACCCCCGCAAGCACAAATAGGTGAGTATACATACACACACAATAGTTTCAAAGCGATATATGACACAGAGTACTGGAATGACGGGACACCACAAGCGTAGCTCTCATCCTGTAACTACACTTAGGTAATTACTTAGGTAATTACACACACACTAGAATGTGATGCTGGTAG
Source organism: Procambarus clarkii (assembly GCF_020424385.1). Lineage (NCBI taxonomy): Eukaryota > Metazoa > Arthropoda > Malacostraca > Decapoda > Cambaridae > Procambarus > Procambarus clarkii. The sequence continues at coordinate 52,729 of NW_025570055.1, read as the reverse complement.
ACAGTAGTGAGACACTGACAAGTAAAATAATGGTAGTACTAATCAGGATTAAGATCTAGCGTTGTGCAACTTGAAAGGTGATGGAAAAACACTTTCGTCATAAATGACAATTGTGTGCATAATATAGACCCAAGATGCAAGTATGAGGGGACGCTCCCTTATACCCTATATGACTATACTACACTTGGAAGAGCTATGAGAACAAGAGCTTGGATATGAGGGCCAAGGAGCTATCTAGGGATGACGTGACAACCTTGGAAGAAGCAATTATCAAGCCAAGACTTGTACAAAACATTTACCCATCCACTTACGAAACCTGTTCATCTTGCCTCGATCAGAGCATCTTTGTTTACATTAGTTGATGAGCTACGAAGCACAACTAGAAAGTTTACTACAATACTGTCCTCAGGTTGTGAAGTTTTCAAGCTCGCAAACTATTTAACAGATGTAAAGGAAGCCGTCATGATGGAAGAAAGATGTACTGGTTTCGTAAGCGGACAAATAAGTCAATATGGAAGAAGGCGCCAAGCCGGGAAGACTGTGTATGTGTGTGATTAATCCTGACCTTAAAGGTCGGTAACCTATTTCTCACCAGGTCCAAGAGGTCAGGGTGAGACTTGTACACACACACACACACACACACACACACACACACACACACACACACACACACACACACACACACACACACACACACACACACACACCAAGCGGATAACCAGTTGATTGACGGTTGAGAGGCGGGACCAAAAAGGATGTTATCACGCGGGATGTTATCAAGCGGATAACATCAGCGGCAGATGCCAGGCTGGCCAACATACGAACGGCATTCAGAAACTTGTGTAAAGAATCATTCAGAACTTTGTATACCACATATGTCAGACCAATCCTGGAGTATGCAGCCCCAGCATGGAGTCCATATCTAGTCAAGGATAAGACTAAACTGGAAAAGGTTCAAAGGTTTGCCACCAGACTAGTACCCGAGCTGAGAGGTATGAGCTACGAGGAGAGACTACGGGAATTAAACCTCACTTCGCTGGAAGACAGAAGAGTTAGGGGGGACATGATCACCACATTCAAGATTCTGAAGGGGATTGATAGGGTAGATAAAGACAGTCTATTTAACACAAGGGGAACACGCACAAGGGGACACAGGTGGAAACTGAGTGCCCAAATGAGCCACAGAGATATTAGAAAGAACTTTTTTAGTGTCAGAGTGGTTGACAAATGGAATGCATTAGGAAGTGATGTGGTGGAGGCTGACTCCATACACAGTTTCAAGTGTAGATATGACAGAGCCCGATAGGCTCATGAATCTGTACACCTGTTGATTGACGGTTGAGAGGCGGGACCAAAGAGCCAGAGCTCAACCCCCGCAAACACAACTAGGTGAGTACAACTAGGTGAGTACACACACACACGAGAGGTATACCCAACTTGTGGTAGTGTATACACCCTGAGTATACTCTAGTCCTGGACTATTTTCAAGACTAGAGTATACTAACATGATGGTCAGTAAGGTGTTGTGGTGGTGGTAATAACCCTCCAGAGGTTACTAACATGGTGGTCAGTAAGGTGTTGTGGTGGTAATAACCCTCCAGAGGTTACTAACATGATGGTCAGTAAGGTGTTGTGGTGGTGGTAATAACCCTCCAGAGGTTACTAACATGGTGGTCAGTAAGGTGTTGTGGTGGTCATAATAACCCTCCAGAGGTTACTAACATGATGGTCAGTAAGGTGTTGTGGTGGTCATAATAACCCTCCAGAGGTTACTAACATGATGGTCAGTAAGGTGTTGTGGTTGTGGTAATAACCCTCCAGAGGTTACTAACATGATGGTCAGTAAGGTGTTGTGGTGGTCATAATAACCCTCCAGAGGTTACTAACATGATGGTCAGTAAGGTGTTGTGGTGGTAATAACCCTCCAGAGGATACAAATGACAGCACCGTTATAACGTGGTGGTAATAACCCTCCAGAGAATACAAATGACAGCACCGTGTTATTAACGTTTAGCATGCACCGACCTCTATAGGGTAGGTGGGTTGGTTGGGTTTGTACACTCCTGGTGAGGCAAAACAGCTGTTTTTTGTTTTTGTTTTTGAGTGGTAAATTGTATGAATGGTCTGGACTGTTACACTATACCTACCTGCCACATGTTATATGTGAGGGAGGGAGAGAGGGAGGGAGGGGGAGAGAGGGGGGGAGACAGAGAGAGAGAGGGGGGAGGAGAGAGAGAGAGAGAGGGGAGAGAGAGAGAGAGAGAGAGAGAGAGAGAGAGAGAGAGAGAGAGAGAGAGAGAGAGAGAGAGAGAGAGAGAGAGAGAGAGAGAGAGAGAGGGGGGGAGAGAGAGAGAGAGAGAGAGAGAGAGAGAGAGAGAGAGAGAGAGAGAGAGAGAGAGAGAGAGAGAGAGAGGGAGAGAGAGAGAGAGAGAGAGAGAGAGAGAGAGAGAGAGAGAGAGAGAGAGAGAGAGAGAGAGAGAGGGAGAGAGGGAGAGGGAGAGAGTCCTTCAGTCCATCAACCTTCGGATGAAAATTTCGCATCATAATTGACATAACATCTACTTATATGATCGTGTGAAGATGAATGCGAACGACCAATCCCAGTCTATAAGAAAGCTGGAGATTCCCACGCTAATTGATCTCTTTAATGACCCTGAGGCCAGTGGAGGGCTTCAGGGGAACTGCTCACCTAGTTGTGCTTGTGAGGGTTGATCTCTTTAATGACCCTG
>NW_025570055.1:0-45000 GCF_020424385.1 Procambarus clarkii | reverse complement strand
GTGGTAGCTGCTGCTGCTGCTGCAGGTGTGGTAGCTGCTGCTGCAGGTGTGGTAGACGCTGCTGCTGCAGTTGTGGTAGCTGCTGCTGCAGGTGTGGGTGCTGCTGCTGCTCCAGGTGTGGTAGCTGCTGCTGCTGCTGCAGGCGTGGTAGCTGCTGCTGCAGGTGTGGTAGACGCTGCTGCAGGTGTGGTAGCAGCTGCTCCTGCTGCTGCAGGTGTGGTAGCTGCTACTGCAGGTGTGGGTGCTGCTGCTGCTCTAGGTGTGGTAGCTGCTGCTGCTGCTGCAGGTATGGTAGACGCTGCTGCTGTAGGTGTGGTAGCTGCTGCTGCAGGTGTGGTAGCACCTGCTGCTGCAGGTGTGGTAGCAGCTGCTCCTCCTGCTGCAGGTGTGGTAGCTGCTGCTGCAGGTGTGGTAGCACCTGCTGCTGCAGGTGTGGTAGCAGCTGCTCCTGCTGCTGCAGGTGTGGTACCTGCTGCTGCAGGTGTGGTAGCTGCTGCTGCAGGTGTGGGTGCTGCTGCTGCTGCAGGTGTGGTAGCTGCTGCTGCAGGTGTGGGTGCTGCTGCTGCTGCAGGTGTGGTAGCACCTGCTGCTGCAGGTGTGGTAGCACCTGCTGCTGCAGGTGTGGTAGCTGCTGCTGCAGGTGTGGTAGCACCTGCTGCTGCAGGTGTGGTAGCTGCTGCTGCAGGTGTGGTAGCACCTGCTGCTGCAGGTGTGGTAGCTGCTGCTGCAGGTGTGGTAGCTGCTGCTGCAGGTGTGGTAGCACCTGCTGCTGCAGGTGTGGTATCCTGGCAGCCTCCGCAGGGAGTGGCTGGCTCCTCAGGTCCCACACTGACCAGGTCAGGGGGGGGGCGTGACAGACAGACACAGGTGTACTCATAAAGTGTACCAACAGGTGTATATAGACACGCGGGCACGCCAACGTGCACAAAACAAACAAGACAAAGAACAGGAACAAACAGACAAACGGGAGGCGAGAGAGGAACAAACAGAGGGAAGATGTGTAAACAGAGAGGTCGCGGTCTTTCCCACCTGTTGTGTACTTCCGGGTGTAGCAGCTGCTGGTGGGTGTACCCCGGTGGTCTTGGGTGTACCCTGGTGGTGGTCTTGGGTGTACCCTGGTGGTGGTCTTGGGTGTACCCTGGTGGTGGTCTTGGGTGTACCCTGGTGGTGGTCTTGGGTGTACCCTGGTGGTGGTGGTCTTGGGTGTACCCTGGTGGTGGTCTTGGGTGTACCCTGGTGGTGGTCTTGGGTGTACCCTGGTGGTGGTCTTGGGTGTACCGTGGTGGTGGTCTTGGGTGTACCCTGGTGGTGGTCTTGGGTGTACCCTGGTGGTGGTCTTGGGTGTACCCTGGTGGTGGTGGTCTTCGGTGTACCATGGTGGTGGTCTTGGGTGTACCCTGGTGGTGGTCTTGGGTGTACCGTGGTGGTGGTGGTCTTGGGTGTACCCTGGTGGTGGTGGTCTTGGGTGTACCCTGGTGGTGGTGGTCTTGGGTGTACCCTGGTGGTGGTGGTCTTGGGTGTACCCTGGTGGTGGTGGTCTTGGGTGTACCCTGGTGGTGGTGGTCTTGGGTGTACCCTGGTGGTGGTGGTCTTGGGTGTACCGTGGTGGTGAGGGTCTTGGGTGTACCCTGGTGGTGGTGGTCTTGGGCTGGTGGTGGTCTTGGGCTGGTGGTGGTGGTCTTGGGCTGGTGGTGGTGGTCTTGGGCTGGTGGTGGTGGTCTTGGGCTGGTGGTGGTGGTCTTGGGCTGGTGGTGGTGGTCTTGGGGTGGTGGTGGTGGTCTTGGGCTGGTGGTGGTGGTCTTGGGCTGGTGGTGGTGGTCTTGGGCTGGTGGTGGTTGTCTTGGGTGTACCGTGGTGGTGGTGGTCTTGGGCTGGTGGTCGTCTTGGGTGTACCCTGGTGGTGGTGGTCTTGGGTGTACCCTGGTGGTGGTGGTCTTGGGTGTACCCTGGTGGTGGTGATCTTGGGTGTACACTGGTGGTGGTGGTCTTGGGTGTACCCTGGTGGTGAGGGTCTTGGGTGTACCCTGGTGGTGGTGGTCTTGGGTGTACCGTGGTGGTGGTGGTCTTGGGTGTACCCTGGTGGTGGTGGTCTTGGGTGTACCCTGGTGGTGGTGGTCTTGGGTGTACCCTGGTGGTGGTGGTCTTGGGTGTACCCTGGTGGTGGTGATCTTGGGTGTACCCTGGTGGTGGTGGTCTTGGGTGTACCCTGGTGGTGGTGGTCTTGGGTGTACCGTGGTGGTGGTGGTCTTGGGTGTACCCTGGTGGTGGTCTTAGGCTGGTGGTGGTGGTCTTGGGCTGGTGGTGGTGGTCTTGGGTGTACCCTGGTGGTGGTGATCTTGGGTGTACACTGGTGGTGTGGTCTTGGGTGTACCCTGGTGGTGAGGGTCTTGGGTGTACCCTGGTGGTGGTGGTCTTGGGTGTACCGTGGTGGTGGTGGTCTTGGGTGTACCCTGGTGGTGGTGGTCTTGGGTGTACCGTGGTGGTGGTGGTCTTGGGTGTACCCTGGTGGTGGTCTTGGGTGTACCCTGGTGGTGGTGGTGGTCTTGGGTGTACCGTGGTGGTGGTGGTCTTGGGTGTACCCTGGTGGTGGTGGTCTTGGGTGTACCCTGGTGGTGGTGGTCTTGGGTGTACCCTGGTGGTGGTGGTCTTGGGTGTACCCTGGTGGTGGTGGTGGTCTTGGTAGAACCCTGGTGGTGGTGGTCTTGGGTGTACCCTGGTGGTGGTGGTCTTGGGTGTACCCTGGTGGTGGTGGTCTTGGGTGTACCCTGGTGGTGGTGGTGGTCTTGGGTGTACCCTGGTGGTGGTGGTCTTGGGTGTACCCTGGTGGTGGTGGTCTTGGGTGTACCGTGGTGGTGGTGGTCTTGGGTGTACCCTGGTGGTGGTGGTCTTGGGTGTACCCTGGTGGTGGTGGTCTTGGGTGTACCCTGGTGGTGGTGGTCTTGGGTGTACCCTGGTGGTGGTGGTCTTGGGTGTACCGTGGTGGTGGTGGTCTTGGGTGTACCCTGGTGGTGGTGGTCTTGGGTGTACCCTGGTGGTGGTGGTGGTCTTGGGTGTACCCTGGTGGTGGTGGTGGTCTTGGGCTGGTGGTGGTCGTCTTGGGCTGGTGGTGGTGGTCTTGGGTGTACCGTGGTGGTGGTGGTCTTGGGTGTACCGTGGTGGTGAGGGTCTTGGGTGTACCCTGGTGGTGGTGGTCTTGGGTGTACCCTGGTGGTGGTGGTCTTGGGTGTACCCTGGTGGTGGTGGTCTTGGGGTGGTGGTGGTGGTCTTGGGCTGGTGGTGGTGGTCTTGGGCTGGTGGTGGTCTTGGGCTGGTGGTGGTGGTCTTGGGTGTACCGTGGTGGTGGTGGTCTTGGGTGTACCCTGGTGGTGGTGGTGGTCTTGGGCTGGTGGTGGTGGTCTTGGGCTGGTGGTGGTCGTCTTGGGCTGGTGGTGGTCGTCTTGGGTGTACCCTGGTGGTGGTGGTCTTGGGTGTACCCTGGTGGTGGTGGTGGTCTTGGGTGTACCCTGGTGGTGGTGGTCTTGGGTGTACCGTGGTGGTGGTGGTCTTGGGTGTACCCTGGTGGTGGTGGTCTTGGGTGTACCGTGGTGGTGGTGGTCTTGGGTGTACCCTGGTGGTGGTGGTCTTGGGTGTACCGTGGTGGTGGTGGTCTTGGGTGTACCCTGGTGGTGGTACTCTTGGGTGTACCCTGGTGGTGGTGGTCTTGGGTGTACCCTGGTGGTGGTGGTCTTGGGTGTACCCTGGTGGTGGTGGTCTTGGGTGTACCCTGGTGGTGGTGGTCTTGGGTGTACCCTGGTGGTGGTGGTCTTGGGTGTACCCTGGTGGTGGTGGTCTTGGGTGTACCCTGGTGGAAGAACATGTCTTCAACTTGTCTAAGTCATCTTGAAGGATCTAACAATATTCATCTCTCAAGACTCCCGTCGTTATGTAGGAGTCAACCCCGGTAGTTAAGTCATTAACATAAGTGACCCTAAGAATATGGGTCCCAGCACCGACCCTTGAAGTACCCAGCTGGTTACCCTACGCTCCTTACCCCACAGCTGATGTCCTGGTTCACAGCTGATGTCCTGGTTCACAGCTGATGTCCTGGTTCACAGCTGACGTCCTGGTTCACAGCTGATGTCCTGGTTCACAGCCTGATGTCCTGGTTCACAGCTGATGTCCTGGTTCACAGCTGATGTCCTGGTTCACAGCCTGATGTCCTGGTTCACAGCTGACGTCCTGGTTCACAGCTGATGTCCTGGTTCACAGCCTGATGTCCTGGTTCACAGCTGATGTCCTGGTTCACAGCTGATGTCCTGGTTCACAGCCTGACGTCCTGGTTCACAGCTGATGTCCTGGTTCACAGCCTGATGTCCTGGTTCACAGCTGATGTCCTGGTTCACAGCTGACGTCCTGGTTCACAGCTGATGTCCTGGTTCACAGCTGACGTCCTGGTTCACAGCTGATGTCCTGGTTCACAGCCTGATGTCTTGGTTCACAGCTGATGTCCTGGTTCACAGCTGACGTCCTGGTTCACAGCTGATGTCCTGGTTCACAGCTGATGTCCTGGTTCACAGCTGACGTCCTGGTTCACAGCTGATGTCTTGGTTCACAGCTGATGTCCTGGTTCACAGCTGACGTCCTGGTTCACAGCTGATGTCCTGGTTCACAGCTGACGTCCTGGTTCACAGCTGACGTCCTGGTTCACAGCTGATGTCCTGGTTCACAGCTGATGTCCTGGTTCACAGCTGATGTCCTGGTTCACAGCTGACGTCCTGGTTCACAGCTGACGTCCTGGTTCACAGCTGACGTCCTGGTTCACAGCTGATGTCCTGGTTCACAGCTGACGTCCTGGTTCACAGCTGACGTCCTGGTTCACAGCTGACGTCCTGGTTCACAGCTGACGTCCTGGTTCACAGCTGATGTCCTGGTTCACAGCTGATGTCCTGGTTCACAGCTGACGTCCTGGTTCACAGCTGATGTCTTGGTTCACAGCTGATGTCCTGGTTCACAGCTGACGTCCTGGTTCACAGCTGATGTCCTGGTTCACAGCTGATGTCCTGGTTCACAGCTGACGTCCTGGTTCACAGCTGACGTCCTGGTTCACAGCTGACGTCCTGGTTCACAGCTGATGTCCTGGTTCACAGCTGATGTCCTGGTTCACAGCTGATGTCCTGGTTCACAGCTGACGTCCTGGTTCACAGCTGATGTCTTGGTTCACAGCTGATGTCCTGGTTCACAGCTGACGTCCTGGTTCACAGCTGATGTCCTGGTTCACAGCTGACGTCCTGGTTCACAGCTGATGTCTTGGTTCACAGCTGATGTCCTGGTTCACAGCTGACGTCCTGGTTCACAGCTGATGTCCTGGTTCACAGCTGACGTCCTGGTTCACAGCTGATGTCCTGGTTCACAGCTGATGTCCTGGTTCACAGCTGACGTCCTGGTTCACAGCTGACGTCCTGGTTCACAGCTGACGTCCTGGTTCACAGCTGATGTCCTGGTTCACAGCTGATGTCTTGGTTCACAGCTGATGTCCTGGTTCACAGCTGACGTCCTGGTTCACAGCTGATGTCCTGGTTCACAGCTGACGTCCTGGTTCACAGCTGATGTCTTGGTTCACAGCTGACGTCCTGGTTCACAGCTGACGTCCTGGTTCACAGCTGATGTCCTGGTTCACAGCCTGATGTCTTGGTTCACAGCTGATGTCTTGGTTCACAGCTGACGTCTTGGTTCACAGCTGATGTCCTGGTTCACAGCTGACGTCCTGGTTCACAGCTGATGTCCTGGTTCACAGCTGACGTCCTGGTTCACAGCTGATGTTCTGGTTCATGTAACATCGGTCGACGTTGTTGTAGAATGATTAGGTTGTGGGCAGGAATTGGAGTGTATGTCCATGGCGACTAACTGGCGTCCAACACCGCTCGGCACGCTATCATCGGCGTCCTCGGCGATCTGCTTGACAAATTTGACAACCCTTGGGCGTGTACCTAACTAACATTATATACAGGAAAATAATGATTTACCTATAGTGGCCGTAAACAAACAAGCTTATTTTTGAGATGTCCAACACCGTCTTGGACATGGATGAATAAAGAGTACATTCTTAAATATAATCCTCAAACTAAGCTATCCATGAAGCATCATGACTAACTAACTAAATGTCTGTGCAACTGGAGGCAGGAGGTCCGGCTGCAGGTAGAGGCGGTAGCGGTAGAGGCAGCGGACCAGAAGGTGCGCGTAGGAATTCATAATGCTCAGCCACAGTGTTACCTGTTAAGTAGATTATAAACGGCAGACACTAACGTAGGCACAATATATTACATGGCAATACATTGAATAAGCGATATTTCCACTAAAATATGGAGAGCATGAACGTGGCAGGAACACGAGGACCTACATAGTGTATAGAGACACGACAATAAACTACGAATAAAGATACCTGAGGTGGAAGGGTCTATATACATTGAACCGAGGGTTGCGAAACGATTGTTGCAATCACTCTTAAATCTAGTCATAAACTATGAATTCTCAGGTGCTAGTCCATCACGAACATAGTCTCCCTCTGCCATGTATGAACAGGCAGGGAGAGGGGAGCAGATAGAACGCATCCATTGTCCCTTACAGACTGGAACACCACAGTCACACGAAGATGAATCATCAGACTGTTGGTGGTGTACTGTCGAAATAACAGGTCTAGACCGAAGATTGTATGTGTGAGTACGTGGTGGGGGTAGTATCGCTGGGCGTGTCTGAGACCGAAGTGGGTGTCACAGTGGTAGGGTCACACGGTACGTTGTCAGGGACAGGAGTCGGGGTGTCATCGTCGACAGTCAGACGGGCTAATTTCATGTGGTTGAGATGATCATGTACTTGTTCTCCAGTAGCTAGGTTTTCCAGCTTGTACTTATTACCTGTGATATGCTCAAGAACTCTGTAGGGACCAAGAAACTTCTCAGTCAGTTTGTACAGGGGACCATCTCGTCGCTGGTTGAGGATCATTACTAAAGATCCAGGTCCTATTCTCGTAGGTTTAGCATGAGGGTTTTGTAACCGCGTGAAATCGTCAGTAGCTTTAGAGATATGTTCCTTGACCCTCTGGAACACCAGTTGAGTGTCTCTCCGTTTGACCTTAACATAGTCGTCATAGTTGTAGAGTGGCGCCGGCGGCGAGGAGATGATGGCATTAGGAAATTTCATGTCTGTCCCAAATAGCACAAAGTGAGGTGTGTCTCCTATGGAGGAGTTGACAGAGGAGTTTATCGAACATTGGACGATTGGCATAAGTTCATCCCATTTGTGACGGTCCCGATTGACTGTCACTCTGAGTGCGTCAAGGACCTTCTTGTTAGTTCTTTCAGCAAGGCCATTGCTAGCCGGTTGATAAGGCATTATATTACACTTTTTGATGTTGTATAATGCAGACAGTTGTTCCAGAACAGAATTGTTGAATTCCGGGCCGTTGTCAGAGAGTATAACTCTGGGTGGACCATACCTGCAAATTATATGATCATGAAAGGCACTAGCTATAGTTTCTGCAGTTTTGTTTGGAATTGGCACCAGTTCACAGTATCTAGAGAAGTTATCTACCATAACTAGGAGATGTTTATTTCCTCTGGAAGTTTCAGCAAAATTTATTAACAAATCCATAGAAACACGATCCCAAGGTGCATTAGTCGTAGGGTAAGTCTGAGTCGGGTTCGGGCCAGCAACGTGGCCTCTGTGAGCTAGGCAGGTTAGACATTGATCCACGTGACGTTCAATCTGTTTGGCCATTTTGGGCCAGTAGTACGTAAGACGAGCCTGCTTGATGGTGCGGTCCTTGCCAGGATGCGCACTGTGTGGGGCGTCGTGAACAAGTTTTAACACGGTAGGAACTATCGACGCAGGAATAACAAGTTGATGTACCAGTCTGGCAGGAGATCCAAGCACAACCTTGCGATGGAGCACATGATCTAAGAGTACTAGTTCCTTGAGTGGTACGGGTGGCTTGACCGTAAGAGTCGTGTGCGGGTCCACGAGAAAGCTTATGATCGGTGCCCACATTGGGTCTTGTCGTTGCGCGAGTTCTACATCTCGCAAGTCTAATGAAGGGTATTCAACGTGAACAGAAGCGACGTAACGAGAGAGAGCACCGGCAACTACATTGTGTTTGCCAGGTAAGTATCCAAACGTGGGTAGGAACTCTTGTATGGTGAGCGACCAACGGGCAAACTTGCCTATGGGGTTCTTGTCTCTGAACAAGGGAATGATAGCTTGGTGGTCCGTCAGTACATGAACAGGGTAGTTATAGATGATATCTCTGAAATGTTTGAGTGCCCACACGACAGCCAACGCTTCACGCTCGGTTGTCGAATAATTCTTTTCAGCTTTAGAGAGGATTCGGCTCGCATATGCAATGACATGTTCTTTTCTGTCACTAGTTTGAGCGAGTACGGCTCCTAACCCAATGTTACTGGCGTCAGTAACTAAAATGAACGGTTTGGTGAAGTCTGGGAACTTGAGAACGGGTGAAGATATCAGGGCTTCTTTGAGCGTTTGAAATGCTTTCTCTTGATCAGTTGTCCAAACGAACGGAACGTCCTTTTTAAGGAGGTGAGTGAGAGGAGATGCAATCACTGAATAACCGGCAATGAAATGGCGGTAAAATCCAGCTAGGCCTACGAACTTTTGTACAGCTTCAGCATTATGAGGGACTGCAAAGTTCTTGACAGCTTCTATCTTAGAATCTAGAGTGGTGATGCCTTGTGAGGTGACGTTACGGCCGAGAAACTGTATTTTTTCTCTCATGAAGGCGCATTTGCTAAGTTTGATTTTCAGATTGGCTTCAGCAAGTTTCTGAAGGACTCGGTCCAAACTTTGGAGATGTGACGGTACATCCTTGGACATGATAATGAGGTCGTCGAGGTAGACCATGAGGGTATTTCCTATCATTCGTCGGAACAGGTCTGTCATAAGCCTTGAAAAGGTAATAGGGCTGCTGCGTAAGCCAAAAGGCATGCGGGTGTACTGGTAACGACCATTAGGGACGGAAAACGCCGTCAGTTCTCGACTTTCTGGATCGAGCGGTATTTGCCAAAATCCTTGCAATAAATCAAGTGTGGAAAAAAACTTATTCTGACCTATGTTCTGCAATAAGTCAGTAAGCACGGGAAGTGGAAATCGATCAGGAATCGTAACTTGATTAAGTTTCCTGAAATCAACGACGGGACGCCAAGAGCCATCCTTCTTGGGTACTAAGATTAACGGAGCATTCCATGGTGAAGTACTTTCTTCAATAACGCCATCGTGTAACATCTCGTCAATGAGTCGGTTCGCAACAGCTCGTTGAGAATGAGGCAATCTGTACGCGGGTACAAAAATTGGGCGAGTACCTGGTTCCAGTGGAATTTTGTGAGTAATGAAGTGTGTCAGTCCAAGTTGTTCACCTGTCAGTGCAACAACGTTGCGATGCTTGTTGAGGATGGTCAATAACTGAGATTGGGCGTCAGAGAAGTCATTGGGACTAAGATGCACAGGTGAGAACGCGATCTGATCTCGATTTGTTGTGTGAGTGAGTGCATGTACTATTTGGTCAGTAGAGACCTCATCCACTACTCGCACCGGTAACGAATAATGGGCAAAGTCAACAATGTGTGTGCCTGATGCAAGGTGAATGTTGGCATTGGTGACGTTGGCAACATAAACAGCAGTAATGTTATTCTACACCTGATGTAAGGACGGTTCTATGTAGGTACCATTGATTTGACATGTGTCACTGTCAGCTATGACATGTTCTAGGTCAGATACACCAGGTATTTTGACAATAACCTTTGTTAGTGCATGAGAATGTAAGACTGTGTCTTGGTGTAAGATGCCTCTGACCTGACTGATGTTAGACTCCAAGTAAGTAAGGTAATGAACAATCGCTGGGGCCCCTTGCAAAGATTCATTGACCTCACCGACCTGCGAGACTGTGGAAACGTGCGTTGGTCTGGTGTCAGTAAGTGACTGAGTGACGGGTTTGTTTGGGCGTGACTGGTTAAGTGTACCCTGGTCTTCCCTGGTTTGTATGTACCTGACATAGTCCCAATGGTTGGTGAACTCATGTCCCATGGTGTACATACTGCAAAGAGGTACCACTGTATCATCAATTGTTGCTTCCCAACGGTAAGCATCGATAGTAACTCTGTAGTCTCTCATGGTGTTTAATCCGAGTAGGATGTCTCCAGGGAATCGTACTGCACCGGCTATTACACATGGCACGGTGAGTGATCTGTCATTAACTATTAACTCTATGTCTGTTTCACCTAACGCTGGAGTCATTCCTCCAGTAAGTCCACCAAGGTTGGAAACAGACGACTGGCGTATATCGAGTCGGTCGCGTAGGCCATGAAGGGCGTCTTGCTTAATGATGTTGACTCGAGCTCCTGTGTCTAGGAAAATCTTAACATGTCGACCCTTCAGAGTGGCTGAAATCAGAGGACCTTCTGTGTCTTTGATAGGCATCCTGTTAAACATGTTATTACGAGACTGACATGGTCGATGTGGTGTTTGGAGTACATGTACACGAGTACCGTCAGTGTGTAGTTCGTCCATGTTATCCTCCTCTGCTAAGGTACCGTACCTGTTACAGGTAGGCACTGAGTATACAGGGAGGTCGTCTCGCTTCCCTACGTCATACCGTTTACCCAGGCTGCTATACCTTCCCCCGACTGAGAGTCAAAGGGCTGACCTGTGTGTTCGTAGGTCGTGTCTGCATTATCCTTGACGGCCGTGGCGCCGTTTGTCACGCGCGAGTCACGGTGTCCATCTGTGTTGCGATTGTCAGTTGTTGCATGGGCAGTTGGTCGGGTTGCAGGGCTACGTGTAGGGCTCGGTCGGCGCTGGTTAGTTGTTGCAGCCTGCGGTTGCTTACGGGAAGGGGGAGTAGGACTAGGACGGTTAGCCTGGTTAGTACCGTGGCGGGCTCTACAGTCAGCAGTGTCATGTCCAGGTCGGCGGTGATATGTGCAATAAGAACGGGTGTGATCATGTGATTGGCCTGTGTAGTTATGTCTAGCATGCTGTTGGTAACGAGTGTTAGTTGATGTACACTCTGCCTTACGGTGGCCTTGTTTGCCACAGTTAAAACATTCTGGCGTTCGAGGTCGCTGAGGGTATTGAGGGGAGCCTGTCCTAGAGTATGACCTGGGGTCATACGAAGGCGGAGGAGACCTAGCACGAGTCTGAACATGTCTTGGGGTAGAACGCGTGACAACGTTCACAGTGGTATGGGAACTGTTTGCACGAAAAAACAGCAGAAAGCTGGGCAGAATCCCGGGACTTTAGCCTGTCTGTGGACTCTACCATGACGTCCATTAAGTCCAAAAGTGTGCGGGTAGGACCAAAATTCCTAGCCTCAATGTCTTTCAGTATGGCCTCGGGGGCATGACTCTGCATGACACCGAACGCCAATAGTTTACCCACATTCTGTATAGTGAGGCTTCCACTAGCGTCCCATCTAGAACCCATCAAGGCTTTCTCCAGTGAGTCCTGTAGCGTAGCTAGACGCATGGCAAAAGCGTTGCGTGTTTCATCAGGACGCATTACCGCAGTAGCTAATTGGCGAGCAATGCCAAAGGGATCAAGATCAACTACCGATATATATCTCCTACGAAAGAATTTCTTAAATTCTTCCCAGTTTACAATTTTATTTAAGTCAGGTGTTCCTGCTACGAGATACGCATCTCCAGATTTATAGTCAAGTGTGAACGTCGCCATACTGATATAGTCCGCGTCTGTGACAGCAGTACCCTTGCTCCTCGCTCTAGTCTCTACACTAGCGAACCATGTCTCCAAGAGGGTTGGATCCTTTCCACTAAACGGGCGAATGTCAACAGACTGTGTAAGAACTGTAACGGTGTTCGAGTTAGAACCAGCAGTATTCAGGGCTTGAGTCATGATTACTGAGTCGCTGCTGGTTGTAGAGGTTAATGAGAATAAGCTACCGAGAGCTGATGTGGGGAGTTCACTGGCTAAGGGTAAGTGAGCGAGCGTAGGGAGCTCACTAGTTAAGAGTAAGTTACTCTCCGATAGTGAACGAGACCGTAGACTGTAGGGGTAAGTGCGCAAGCGAGGCCTGAGCGAGTATCGGTTATCCATAAAGTAAGTTTACATTGTGCCCACGAAGGTCCACAGTTTACTCTACTACACAAATAACAAAGGGTACTTAACTAGAGCTGAAGGCTGCTGGGGCTGCAATCCGTTCAACAGGGCAGAGATGATCTGATCGTCACAGGTCCGGCGTCATGTTGCGGCGTCGTCGGCGTCGGGAGGCGGCAGGAGACGTCAGGCGCGGCAGAAGTCGTCAGGCGGCAGGAGACGTCAGGCGCGGCAGAAGTCGTCAGGGCAGACAGCGGGGGGTGGTAAGGTGACATCAGGCAGGCACCAAGGCTCGTTGAGTCACGGCGAGTCAGCTGGTGGAGCGGTGAGTCAGGGGCGTGCGCACGCTGGGTGAGTGAGGCACGGGTGCACGCTGAACTGTTGCGATGCTGGCTGCTGCACGCTGCTGTACTGATGTGTTGCTGTGCGCTGCTGTGTTGCTGCACTGCTGTGCTGCTGTGCGCTGCTGTGCTGCTGGAGTACAGGGGTGAATCCCACTAAGCTGCCAACCAGTGTTACATCGGTTGATGTTGTTGTAGAATGATTAGGTTGTGGGCAAGAATTGGAGTACCAAACGTCCACTGCTTTTCCTTAGTTTTATAATAAATATATATATATCTTCTACACGGCCACGAACTAGCTTGTAGAGTGTATAAGGGAGCGCGTGTAGACGCTCTGATGCCCAGGCTGTGTCTGAAAGTCTGAGGGTTGCAACAGGCGCAGGTCTACTTCAAATCTGCTGACAACGTTGTTGATACCTATTAAGTTGTTTAGCTTAAGAGGGTATTAGGTCACCCTATGTGTATGTCCATGGCGACTAACTGGCGTCCAACACAGCTGACGTCCTGGTTCACAGCTGACGTCCTGGTTCACAGCTGACGTCCTGGTTCACAGCTGACGTCCTGGTTCACAGCTGATGTCCTGGTTCACAGCTGACGTCCTGGTTCACAGCTGATGTCCTGGTTCACAGCTGACGTCCTGGTTCACAGCTGACGTCCTGGTTCACAGCTGATGTCCTGTTTCACAGCTGACGTCCTGGTTCACAGCTGATGTCCTGGTTCACAGCTGACGTCCTGGTTCACAGCTGACGTCCTGGTTCACAGCTGACGTCCTGGTTCCCCCGGCCACAGTCTCGGGTAACTGGAGGTCGTCATCCAGTCTTCACACTATGCTCGGCTACGCGACCAACGGCCCCAAAAATCATGTGTTAAAATTACTTACTATGTAACTAGCAATTATAATTCCTTGAATATAAATGAATATATATTACACAGTTACAAGTTACTAAGTGTAACATTTAGTGTAACTAGGTCAAGTTACGCTAAGTGTTTTGCTGCTGTTGACAATAATTCGTATTTGCATTACGCCGCAGGGAAGCGTTTAGGAAAGGTGGGAGTCGAACAGAGCCTCTGGGCGTTCGAAGCACTGTTCGAGAAAAGTTCGAATGTCATCAGTTGAGAGTCGGGGATAAATTAGTTTTCATTCATGAACAAGGTTAGATTAACGAGCCTTTGGCCTTTATGCAGCGGTCTTTGGGGTCGACCGCTGGATGGAATGGACTTGGTCTGAGGACGGGTTGAATAGTTGACGGGCCGCAGAGACGCTGAGGCCCGAAATCATCTCCAGATAACCTTAAGATAGATCATGGCGGCTCAGCTGACATTTAGTAAACAAGTTATGAGCTGGGAAGCTGTCAATAACAATAACAACCCTGGCGTCCAGAATGACCTCGTTGCCTTTGTCAACTCGTAAGCTATATAATAAATACAAACCAAGCTGCCATGAGCCACAAAAGATGCACAGGTTTCGTAAGTGAGGTCTTACGGGCTTGATGAATCCAGATCATCATCAAAACATAAGAGTAAAATTGACGACGTATATAAACAACGATGTGTATATATATATATATATATATATATATATATATATATATATATATATATATATATATATATATATATATATTGTGACGGTAAAGCGTTGGTGTTCGGCTGTTTCAAAAGCTAGGGGCAGGGCCTCGTCACATGACAAAAAAAAAAGAGAAGTTGGTCCTTTCGTCTGTGGTAAGGTAATGGGAAGACACACAAACACAAGTATATAAACAATGAAATTTTAATTACTCTAGAAAACAAGACATGAATAAAGGGAATCTCATAAAAATATGCAGGACAAGTCAACAAACAAAATAACATGAATAATCACTGGCAAATGAAAAGTTACGCTAAGACAAGTAAGTTACAGTGATAGCAAAATAAAATATGAGTGCTGGAATACTGGCTTCGAGCTGCCACCTCCCTTAGTACACGAAAGCCAAGGCTTAGTCTACCAGCGAGAGATGTCAACTGCATGGAGCACTGAGATATTCTGACGAGACTGGCGCACTGCAGCCCAGACATCGACTTGTGGTGGTGGCGGAGGGCAGGTGCGACGGGACACCAGCCAATCAGCAACAGGCAGGCAGAGGATGAGCAGTTAGCTGGTTACGGCGGTGGCCAGGTGTTGGGGTACGATTTGCTCTCTGGGCAAAACGTTTGGCGATACTTGGTGAACGTATCTTGTATATAGTATCTTGTATTTTGACGTAATTATGTAGGGAAGAGCAGGCTCAATCTCTCTTGAAAGAGATTATCGTCACAATATATATATATATATATATATATATATATATATATATATATATATATATATATATATATATATATATATATATATATATATATATATATATAACAACTTGCCTAACCTTACCTAGGCCTAACCATTCCTACTCCCCATATGCAATACACAATATTATTTAGAATGACATTTATATTGAGATCAACGGGCTAGGTGCCAAAAGTAGCACGGGCTATGAAGACTCGTAGTGCACTTCACTGGCACAGGAGCGAAAGTACACTTTATATGTTCATTCTCGTAGTGGACTTGTGTGTTAAGTCAAATGTTGACTTAGTTGAACGGGCTCTGGTAAGTCCGTTGGATTTGACTGGCATAGGAGCGGGGGCTGGAAGCATGTGCTGACTGTCAGCTATTAGTGGACTTAACTGGCACAGTTAGCGGAACAAGTAGCACGGGCTATGGTGAGCCCGTAGTGGACTTACCTGGCACAGGAGCGGGGCAAGTAGCACGGGCTATGGTGAGCCCGTAGTGGACTTACCTGGCACAGGAGCGGGCTGGCATATATTGCACTGGCTGCTGGTGAGCCTGTAGTGGACTTACCCGGCACAGGAGCGGGGCAAGTAGCACGGACTATGGTGAGCCCGTAGTGGACTTACCTGGCACAGGAGCGGGGCAAGTAGCACGGGCTATGGTGAGCCTGTAGTGGACTTACCTGGCACAGGAGCGGGGGCAAGTAGCACGGACTATGGTGAGCCCGTAGTGGACTTACCTGGCACAGGAGCGGGGCAAGTAGCACGGGCTATGGTGAGCCCGTAGTGGACTTACCTGGCACAGGAGCGGGGCAAGTAGCACGGGCTATGGTGAGCCCGTAGTGGACTTACCTGGCACAGGAGCGGGGTGGGGGTCTATTGCCTTGTTACAACAGTCTTCTTATCTTTATTCCTAGTCTCATACTTCCCCCTGACCCCCACCCCCTCCCTCACTACTCCCCCCTGCCTTCTCGCCCCCACCCCCTCACTACTACACCTTCTCGCCCCCACCACCCCCACCTACGCCCACACCTCTCCCCTCACCCCCCACTGTGCCGTACCCAGCCCACACCTCCACCATATATAGTGACGACCTTGGCATATTAAGCACTTGGTATGACGGGCGGAGGCTGATGATGAGCTGGCTGAAGTAGGTGGTGGTGTAGGGGCCTGGTGTGTAGTGTAGGTGGTGTGTGCACACACACACACACACAGGTGTTGGAGAGACAGGCAGGTGTAGCTGGTAAGGTGCTCCAGTGGATAAGGGAGTATCTAAGCAATAGGAAGCAGAGAGTTACGGTAAGGGGGTGAGACCTCCGATTGGCGTGAAGTCACCAGTGGAGTCCCACAGGGCTCTGTACTCGGTCCTATTTTGTTTCTGATATATGTAAATGATCTCCCGGAGGGTATCGATTCATTTCTCTCAATGTTTGCGGACGATGCCAAAATTATGAGAAGGATTAAGACAGAAGAGGGCTGTTTGAGGCTTCAAGAAGACCTAGACAAGCTGAAGGAATGGTCGAACAAATGGTTGTTAGAGTTTAACCCAACCAAATGTAATGTAATGAAGATAGGTGTAGGGAGCAGGAGGCCAGATACAAGGTATCATCTGGGAGAGGAAATTCTTCAGGAGTCAGAGAAAGAAAAAGACTTGGGAGTAGATATCACGCCAGACCTGTCTCCTGCAGCCCATATCAAGAGGATAACATCAGCGGCATATGCCAGGCTGGCCAACATACGAACGTCATTCAGAAACTTGTGTAAAGAATCATTCAGAACTTTGTATACCACATATGTCAGGCCAATCCTGGAGTATGCGGCTCCAGCATGGAGTCCATATCTAGTCAAGGATAAGACTAAACTGGAAAAGGTTCAAAGGTTTGCCACCAGACTAGTACCCGAGCTGAGAGGTATGAGCTACGAGGAGAGACTACGGGAATTAAACCTCACTTCGCTGGAAGACAGAAGAGTTAGGGGGGACATGATCACCACATTCAAGATTCTGAAGGGAATTGATAGGGTAGATAAAGACAGGCTATTTAACACAAGGGGCACACGCACTAGGGGACACAGGTGGAAACTGAGCGCCCAAATGAGCCACAGAGATATTAGAAGGAACTTTTTTAGTGTCAGAGTAGTTGACAAATGGAATGCATTAGGAAGTGATGTGGTGGAGGCTGACTCCATACACAGTTTCAAGTGTAGATATGATAGAGCCCAATAGGCTCAGGAATCTGTACACCTGTTGATTGACAGTTGAGAGGCGGGACCAAAGAGCCAGAGCTCAACCCCCGCAAACACAACTAGGTGAGTACACATCCTGTAGCAGCTGTTGAACTCCCAGGTACCTATTTACTACTAGGTGAACTGGAGCATCAGGGTGAAAGACACTGGGTCACCAGACCACGCCCCCCCCCCCCCCCCCCCTAACAGCCGGCCTCCCCACAGCCTACCGTCACCTCCAGTGTGAGAGCGCCACCACACCTCATAATGTGTGGTGTTACACGGAGGGCTCCAGGCTCGCCGACACGCGGCCTCTCTAACTCAACACGTCGCCTGGCTAATGAGATCAACTAATTCCTTACAAATCTCAGGGGGTTTATTAAATCTTAAAGCACCATATTATAGACGTTTTCTATGCTTCGGACTGGATAGGTTAAGTGGGTTATTCGGGTTTGTTCGTTGTTTATTTTAGTAAAACAGATAAATTCCTTATGGAGTGACTGTAGGACGTCGGGTTGTCACTCTACTGAGGTGGCCCTTTGGGGCTTGGGGGGGGGGGAGTGAGGCGGGGGAGACATTCATGCATGATCCTTCAGCCTGTGACTGACTCTGAGTTACTCATCCACTTGCCAAGTTACACTGACACGTGTTGATGACTCGTGTGTTGGGTTCAGTAAAGTTATGACACATGTCTTCAACACCTGTCTTCAACACCTGTCTTGGTAAATATCGGGAGTAATCTGATCTGACTCGTGACAAAACATCAAGTTTTGTAACGTTTAAGTAACGTGTTTAAACAAGTTGAATTAAAAACGTTGAAGTAACGTTTTTAATCAACTAATGATGAGCATTACCAACTTTCATTCATTGTTGTATCATCAAATAGTTTAGCCAGGTTTGAGGGGATGAGGCGGGAGGAGGTCGTGTTAAACACTGATCAATGGTGTTGTCCGGTACACCACCACAGTATACTGACATGTCCTCTCTTCTTCACTGATCAATGGTGTTGTCCGGTACACCACCACAGTATACTGACATGTCCTCTCTTCTTCACTGATCAATGGTGTTGTCCGGTACACCACCACAGTATACTGACATGTCCTCTCTTCTTCACTGATCAATGGTGTTGTCCAGTACACCACCACAGTATACTGACATGTCCTCTCTTCTTCACTGATCAATGGTGTTGTCCAGTACACCACCACAGTATACTGACATGTCCTCTCTTCTTCACTGATCAATGGTGTTGTCCAGTACATCACCACAGTATACTGACATGTCCTCTCTTCTTCACTGATCAATGGTGTTGTCCAGTACACCACCACAGTATACTGACATGTCCTCTCTTCTTCACTGATCAATGGTGTTGTCCAGTACACCACCACAGTATACTGACGTGTCCTCTCTTCTTCACTGATCAATGGTGTTGTCCAGTACACCACCACAGTATACTGACGTGTCCTCTCTTCTTCACTGATCAATGGTGTTGTCCAGTACACCACCACAGTATACTGACATGTCCTCTCTTCTTCACTGATCAATGGTGTTGTCCAGTACACCACCACAGTATACTGACGTGTCCTCTCTTCTTCACTGATCAATGGTGTTGTCCGGTACACCACCACAGTATACTGACATGTCCTCTCTTCTTCACTGATCAATGGTGTTGTCCGGTACACCACCACAGTATACTGACATGTCCTCTCTTCTTCACTGATCAATGGTGTTGTCCGGTACACCACCACAGTATACTGACATGTCCTCTCTTCTTCACTGATCAATGGTGTTGTCCAGTACACCACCACAGTATACTGACGTGTCCTCTCTTCTTCACTGATCAATGGTGTTGTCCAGTACACCACCACAGTATACTGACGTGTCCTCTCTTCTTCACTGATCAATGGTGTTGTCCAGTACACCACCACAGTATACTGACATGTCCTCTCTTCTTCACTGATCAATGGTGTTGTCCAGTACACCACCACAGTATACTGACGTGTCCTCTCTTCTTCACTGATCAATGGTGTTGTCCAGTACACCACCACAGTATACTGACATGTCCTCTCTTCTTCACTGATCAATGGTGTTGTCCGGTACACCACCACAGTATACTGACATGTCCTCTCTTCTTCACTGATCAATGGTGTTGTCCAGTACACCACCACAGTATACTGACGTGTCCTCTCTTCTTCACTGATCAATGGTGTTGTCCAGTACACCACCACAGTATACTGACATGTCCTCTCTTCTTCACTGATCAATGGTGTTGTCCAGTACACCACCACAGTATACTGACATGTCCTCTCTTCTTCACTGATCAATGTTGTTGTCCAGTACACCACCACAGTATACTGACGTGTCCTCTCTTCTTCACTGATCAATGGTGTTGTCCAGTACACCACCACAGTATACTGACATGTCCTCTCTTCTTCACTGATCAATGGTGTTGTCCAGTACACCACCACAGTATACTGACATGTCCTCTCTTCTTCACTGATCAATGGTGTTGTCCAGTACATCACCACAGTATACTGACATGTCCTCTCTTCTTCACTGATCAATGGTGTTGTCCGGTACACCACCACAGTATACTGACATGTCCTCTCTTCTTCACTGATCAATGGTGTTGTCCGGTACACCACCACAGTATACTGACATGTCCTCTCTTCTTCACTGATCAATGGTGTTGTCCGGTACATCACCACAGTATACTGACATGTCCTCTCTTCTTCAGGAAGAAGTAAGTCTACTCCCCGTGCAGCAGATGGGTTAACCTAACCTGATGAGAGGCAGGTCCACGTCTAGTCTTGCTCCCTCCAAACAAAAAGTGGATCATACTTGGTGGATTTCTTGCACCATCGGATCCTGATCTGGCAGCCGCTGCGTCGCCGTCATTGTACATCTTCTGCATTGCTCGAGCTCTAATCGTCTTCATAATGTGTGCTGGAATATGTGGCATGTTGATATCTACATTCTTCCTCTTAGCTGCCACAGTTGCAGGTTGATCTGCAGTGTCACTCCATGCTGTACCTACATGACTTGCCACCCCACTTTATGAGTATTCAACCATCGGGGCATTTTACTATTTCCATTAACGTTATGAATGTTCTTGCCAGTTGTCATGTTAGGTCTCTCATAGCATGGTTTCAATGGTAGACTTCTCATCTCTGTATTTATATGACTCGTGGTGTCGACGGTCATATGACTGTCGTGGTGTCGACGGTCATGTGACTGTCGTGGTGTCGACGGTCATGTGACTGTCGTGGTGTCGACGGTCATGTGACTGTCGTGGTGTCGACGGTCATGTGACTGTCGTGGTGTCGACGGTCATGTGACTCGTGGTGTCGACGGTCATATGACTCGTGGTGTCGACGGTCATATGACTCGTGGTGTCGACGGTCATATGACTCGTGGTGTCGACGGTCATATGACTCGTGGTGTCGACGGTCATATGACTCGTGGTGTCGACGGTCATATGACTCGTGGTGTCGACGGTCATATGACTGTCGTGGTGTCGACGGTCATGTGACTGTCGTGGTGTCGACGGTCATGTGACTGTCGTGGTGTCACCGCAGTAAATTGTTTATAGATTGGAGAACTAATTTGAGTCACTCTTAACTTATTCTGTGGCTATATAGTCATAGTGGTGTAGCCCTGGTGGCTACAAGTCCTAGCACCACCACCGTTGTAGCCAGGCTACTGCTAGCACCACCACCGTTGTAGCCAGGCTACTGCTAGCTCCACCACCGTTGTAGCCAGGCTACTGCTAGCTCCACCACCGTTGTAGCCAGGCTACTGCTAGCTCCACCACCGTTGTAGCCAGGCTACTGCTAGCTCCACCACCGTTGTAGCCAGGCTACTGCTAGCTCCACCACCGTCCATATGACATGTTACGAACATGACATAACATGAGGAGATGTTGTGAGTTAAGCGGTCGTTAAGACTGGCCATAATTAGTTCAGTGGTGGCAGTTATTGTGTGGTTCCTCGACTTTGGTCAAGATGGTCTTCCTGGTGGACCATCTGTGGTGGGTGTGGCTCTCTCCTTGTGTAGTACTGGCTCGCAGGTGTGTGGTGGTGTGTTTAGTGTGTGTGTGTGTGTGGTGTGTTTAGTGTGTGTGTGTGTGTGGTGTGTGGTGTGTGTGTGTGTGGTGTGTTTAGTGTGTGTGTGTGTGTGTGTGTGGTGTGTTTAGTGTGTGTGTGTACTAGGGCACAGGTGTGTGGTGGTGTGTTTAGTGAGTGTGTGTACGGGGACACAGGTGTGTGGTGGTGTGTTTAGTGAGTGTGTGTACGGGTACAGGTGTGTAGTGGTGTGTTTAGTGTGTGTACTGGGACACAGGTGTGTAGTAGTGTGTTTAGTGTGTGTACTGGGACACAGGTGTGTGGTGGTGTGTTTAGTGAGTGTGTGTACTGGGACATAGGTGTGTAGTGGTGTGTTAAGTGTGTGTACTGGGACACAGGTGTGTTTAGTGAGTGTGTGTACGGGGGTACAGGTGTGTGGTGGTGAGTTTAGTGTGTCTACGGGTACAGGTGTGTAGTGGTGTGTTTAGTGAGTGTCTGTGGTGTGTTTAGTGTGTGTACGGGGACACAGGTGTGTAGTGGTGTGTTTAGTGAGTGTGTGTACTGGGACACAGGTGTGTAGTGGTGTGTTTAGTGAGTGTGTGTACTGGGACACAGGTGTGTAGTGGTGTGTTTAGTGTGTGTACTGGGACACAGGTGTGTAGTGGTGTGTTTAGTGTGTGTGTGTACTAGAAGACAGGTGTGTAGTGGTGTGTTTAGTGAGTGTGTGTACTGGGACACAGGTGTGTAGTGGTGTGTTTAGTGTGTGTGTGTACTAGAAGACAGGTGTGTAGTGGTGTGTTTAGTGTGTGTGTGTACTAGGAGACATGTGTGTAGTGGTGTGTTTAGTGAGTGTGTGTACTGGGACACAGGTGTGTAGTGGTGTGTTTAGTGTGTGTGTGTTCTGGGACACAGGTGTGTGGTGGTGTGTTTAGTGTGTGTGTGTTCTGGGACACAGGTGTGTGGTGGTGTGTTTAGTGAGTGTGTGTACTGGGACACAGGTGTGTGGTGGTGTGTTTAGTGTGTGTGTGTGTACTGGGACACAGTAGTGTGATGAGTACTCACCTAGATGTACTCCAAGACAAAGTGGTCAAAGTGAACTGAGTGAATCACCCAAACAACCAAACCATCATCTCTCCAACTTTCCCAAGTTGTTCCCACGCGGACTGACACTCTTCCCCATATTCGTCATTCATCAGGTGGTGGATCATCAGATGAGTCGACTCCCTGTGTGAGCCTCACACTGTCACTCTCACTCAAGTCATGGTTCATCCAGCGCTTCTCATACTTGCTAAGTCACTCTGATTTTTTCCCTCCGATTTCTCGGGGATTTTCAAATAGTTTTGCTAATTTGTGTTAATTTTGTGAGGGTTTTGCAAGCAGTTCTGTGGGCTTCGTGGGATGAGGAAGGTCGGCTGCTTGAGCACATTCCGTGAATCTTTGCCAACAGTTCATTGAATTTCTGCTTCAGTTTCGTGAGTTTTTGCGTGCAGCTCAAAGTTTGTTTGGTTCTAACTGCTCAGCATTTTTCGTAGGATCATTTTCATCGACTGAAAACTATATTGAATCAATTGAAAACTAAACTGAATCGACTGAAACTAAACTGAATCAATTGAAAACTAAACTGAATCGACTGAAAGCTAAACTGAATCGACTGAAAGCTAAACTGAATCAATTGAAAACTCAATTTGAAAGAGTTTCTTCTTCAGTGAGTGGAAAGACTTGGTAATCATCTCCAGACTTTCTCTAAGGTCAGACTTTCTCATCTCCTCCCCCCTTACAAGAACATTACCACTCATTACCACCTTCCTCTTATTGCCAGAGTTGGCACTTACACTTTCCCTTGTAATAATGTAAGTGATTAATAGTAATGTCTTAATAATGTATAGATCAGTGTGTGCAGCGGCTCATAATAACATAACTCTGTCTTGCAAACTCCTTTAACAATTTTCTGCAATATTCATAGACTGATTTTGTTTTTAAATTGATTCCTTGCAAGCGAGGGGAGGGAATTATCAGGGGAAAGTGCCATGTCATTACGAGGCCTGGCATCACAATGGACTTGAGAATGGTCCAGGACGGACCGAAACGTCGTCGTCCCTTCACCTTCTAGTGTGTGGTCTGGTCAACAAGCCATTACGACTATATAGCACTGGGAAGGGGTCAGGATAAGGATTTGGGATGGGACGGGGGGAAAGGAATGGTGCCCAACCACTTGTGGACGGCGACCATGTGATAGGGACGAGGGTGTATAGACGTTCTTGTTATTGTTTTAGATTTAGCTACTCAGAGCGAAATGTCTATGTAGCACGGGCTATGGCGACCCCGTAAATAGACGAGGAAGGTACGGGGAAATAAATAAGGTAGGAGAGTGAGGTGCGAGGTGAAGGGCAGGTAACAGAAAGAGGTAAGAGTAAGATGAAAGGTAAAAATGGAATAGAAGGCAGGAATGGGTTGAAAAGACAGAAGCGACGCCCCTCTTACCGTTCCTTCTCTGTCGGATTACCCTATTTCCTCCTCTCGTGGGAAGGTAGAGGGGACGGGAGTAGTGAAAGTGATGGTCCCCCCCCCCGTCTACCCCCTCCAAATGTCTTGTATGACCCTTCCTGACCCTTCAGCTTCACCTTATTACCCACCAAATTCCCTCCTACTTTCCCCTTCACCCCCCCCCCTTCCACATCCCCCTTCCCCTTCCCCAGAACCCCCCCCCCCCTCTTCTGCCTATATTGAAACACCAGGATCCTGTGGTGCTACCAAGGGCGTGGGTGCCCATAACAATGGCATCGGAAGCACCCAACTGGTTTCCAACTGAGACGTTCGACCCTTCCATGGACCCCAACTGAGGTGTCTGATGCCATTCCATCCAGCGGTCGACCCTAAAGACAGTCATCCATTTTAACATGCTGTTCATTCAAAATAGGAATTTTCTCAAATATAAATTAATATTGTGATATATTAGCATTTGTGCATATATAGGCCTAGTTAGGTTAGGTGTTTAGGTTCTGTTGGCGATTATTGGTATTTGTAGTACGTGGGTGAAGCATTTACAGCGTTGTGGTTCGAACACCAGTCGTCAGTGAAGCACTTGTTCCGGAAGTGTTCGGACGTCAGCAGTTGTGAGTCCTGTGTAAACTGTTTTTCAATCATAAACAGCGGGATTGGCGGGTGGATGGAATGGACTTTGGCCTTTGTTTACGATGACAGGCTGGGTAATTCACTCTTTTTGTCCACAACGTTGTGCGTGCTTGTGTGCCCGCGAGGAATGTATCACTCACCCATTGTGCCTTCTTGTACCTACATAAAATAGATTTATTATCCCATGTGGTATAATATGCAAGCCTCGCTGGGAGTGATGAAGCCAACCGCTCGACCACCTTGGCTCTCGCACTCTCGCTCAAATCTCATATTATTTCTCGTTATTGTACAAAAATAATAATAAATGAGTTGATTATAGTTGTTGTTTCCCAGACTAAATTATGTTTCAGCTGTTTATATGTTTGTATGTTTTGAGAGAGATTGATTGATAAAGACAAAGCTGCAAATATGACATACAACTAACATACTAGGAATAAAGCTTTTAAGTTGAAAATAAAAATGTATCCCATTCATTCATTTTCTTTGATGTCACTTGGGTTCGTTTTCTTTAAGGATGTAGTAAGGGTAGACACTATGAGATTGACAGTTAATGTTTTTATGTCGGTACGATATTTTGACACAAGAGTGAGTGTGTGACGTTGACAGTGAGAGGGAGTCGAGCGAGTGTGTGTGTGATAGTGAGAGGGAGTCGAGTGAGTGAGAGGGAGTCGAGTGAGTGAGTGTGTGACAGTGAGAGGGAGTCGAGCGAGTGAGTGTGTGACGTTGACAGTGAGAGGGAGTCGAGTGAGTGAGTGTGTGACGTTGACAGTGAGAGGGAGTCGAGCGAGTGAGTGTGTGACGTTGACAGTGAGAGGGAGTCGAGCGAGTGTGTGTGTGATAGTGAGAGGGAGTCGAGTGAGTGTGTGTGTGACGTTGACAGTGAGAGGGAGTCGAGTGAGTGAGTGTGTGACGTTGACAGTGAGAGGGAGTCGAGTGAGTGAGTGTGTGACGTTGACAGTGAGAGGGAGTCGAGTGAGTGAGTGTGTGACGTTGACAGTGAGAGGGAGTCGAGCGAGTGTGTGTGTGATAGTGAGAGGGAGTCGAGTGAGTGTGTGTGTGACGTTGACAGTGAGAGGGAGTCGAGTGAGTGAGTGTGTGACGTTGACAGTGAGAGGGAGTCGAGTGAGTGAGTGTGTGACGTTGACAGTGAGAGGGAGTCGAGTGAGTGAGTGTGTGACGTTGACAGTGAGAGGGAGTCGAGTGAGTGAGTGTGTGACGTTGACAGTGAGAGGGAGTCGAGCGAGTGTGTGTGTGACGTTGACAGTGAGAGGGAGTCGAGTGAGTGAGTGTGTGACGTTGACAGTGAGAGGGAGTCGAGTGAGTGAGTGTGTGACGTTGACAGTGAGAGGGAGTCGAGTGAGTGAGTGTGTGACGTTGACAGTGAGAGGGAGTCGAGTGAGTGAGTGTGTGACGTTGACAGTGAGAGGGAGTCGAGCGAGTGTGTGTGTGACGTTGACAGTGAGAGGGAGTCGAGTGAGTGAGTGTGTGACGTTGACAGTGAGAGGGAGTCGAGTGAGTGAGTGTGTGACGTTGACAGTGAGAGGGAGTCGAGTGAGTGAGTGTGTGACGTTGACAGTGAGAGGGAGTCGAGTGAGTGAGTGTGTGACGTTGACAGTGAGAGGGAGTCGAGTGAGTGAGTGTGTGACGTTGACAGTGAGAGGGAGTCGAGTGAGTGAGTGTGTGACGTTGACAGTGAGAGGGAGTCGAGTGAGTGAGTGTGTGACGTTGACAGTGAGAGGGAGTCGAGTGAGTGAGTGTGTGACGTTGACAGTGAGAGGGAGTCGAGTGAGTGAGTGTGTGACGTTGACAGTGAGAGGGAGTCGAGTGAGTGAGTGTGTGACGTTGACAGTGAGAGGGAGTCGAGTGAGTGAGTGTGTGACGTTGACAGTGAGAGGGAGTCGAGTGAGTGAGTGTGTGACGTTGACAGTGAGAGGGAGTCGAGTGAGTGAGTGTGTGACGTTGACAGTGAGAGGGAGTCGAGCGAGTGAGTGTGTGACGTTGACAGTGAGAGGGAGTCGAGCGGGTGAGTGAGAGGGAGTGTGATAGTGAGAGGGAGTCGAGTGAGTGAGTGTGTGACGTTGACAGTGAGAGGGAGTCGAGCGAGTGTGTGTGTGACGTTGACAGTGAGAGGGAGTCGAGCGAGTGTGTGTGTGATAGTGAGAGGGAGTCGAGTGAGTGAGAGGGGGTCGAGTGAGTGTGTGACAATGAGAGTGAGAGGGAGTCGAGTGAGTGAGAGGGGGTCGAGTGAGTGTATGACAATGAGAGTGAGAGGGGGTCGAGTGAATGTGTCTGTGATAGTGAGAGGGAGTCGAGTGAGTGTGTGACATTGAGAGAGAGAGGGAGTCGAGTGAGTGAGAGGGGGTCGAGTGAGTGTGTGACAATGAGAGTGAGAGGGAGTCGAGTGAGTGAGTGTGTGACAATGAGAGTGAGAGGGAGTCGAGTGAGTGAGTGTGTGACAATGAGAGAGAGAGGGAGTCGAGTGAGTGTACTCACCTACCAATATTTACCTAACAGTGAGTTACGGGTACGGGAGGTTTAGCCTTGCTGTACCTCTGACGATATAACATAGATGTTTGGGCGTCATTAACAATTATCTGTAGCTGCAGTACGTGGATGAAGCATTTAGAGGAGGGAGATTCGAACTCTGGACGAGAGGGAAGCACTGTTCAAAACATTTCGAACATAATAAGTTAAGCAGTACTTCGCTTACTTCCACTGTTCGAATCACAAATGCAAATCCTTCCTACAAGAACCCAAACTAATCCAGACCTTAGAAAACTAATTATAATATAATTTAATATTAATTTGTATATGATAAGTTTGTATATGAGGCAGCTCCTATAATTCCATACGAGGCAGTTCCTATTATTCCATACGAGGCAGCTCCTGTTGGTCTATACGAGGCAGCTCCTGTTGGTCCATACGAGGCAGCTCCTGTTGGTCCATACGAGGCAGCTCCTATTATTCCATACGAGGCAGCTCCTGTTGGTCCATACGAGGCAGCTCCTGTTGGTCCATACGAGGCAGCTCCTGTTGGTCCATACGAGGCAGCTCCTGTTGGTCCATACGAGGCAGCTCCTGTTGGTCCATACGAGGCAGCTCCTGTTGGTCCATACGAGGCAGCTCCTGTTATTCCATACGAGGCAGCTCCTGTTGGTCCATACGAGGCAGCTCCTGTTGGTCCATACGAGGCAGCTCCTGTTGGTCCATACGAGGCAGCTCCTGTTGGTCCATACGAGGCAGCTCCTGTTATTCCATACGAGGCAGCTCCTGTTGGTCCATACGAGGCAGCTCCTGTTGGTCCATACGAGGCAGCTCCTGTTATTCCATACGAGGCAGCTCCAGTTATTCCATACGAGGCAGCTCCTGTTATTCCATACGAGGCAGCTCCTGTTATTCCATACGAGACAACTCCTGTTACTCCATACGAGGCAGCTCCTGTTACTCCATACGAGACAACTCCTGTTGATCCATACGAGACAGTTCCTGTTATTCCATACGAGACAACTCCTGTTACTCCATACGAGACAGTTCCTGTTACTCCATACGAGACAACTCCTGTTACTCCATACGAGGCAGCTCCTATAATTCCATACGAGGCAGCTCCTGTTACTCCATACGAGACAGCTCCTGTTACTCCATACGAGGCAGCTCCTGTTACTCCATACGAGGCAGCTCCTGTTACTCCATACGAGGCAGCTCCTATAATTCCATACGAGGCAGCTCCTGTTACTCCATACGAGGCAGCTCCTGTTACTCCATACGAGACAGCTCCTGTTTTTCCATACGAGGCAGCTCCAGTTATTCCATACGAGGCAGCTCCTATTGGTCCATACGAGGCAGCTCCTGTTGGTCCATACGAGGCAGCTCCTATTGGTCCATACGAGGCAGCTCCTATTGGTCCATACGAGGCAGCTCCTGTTGGTCCATACGAGGCAGCTCCTGTTACTCCATACGAGGCAGCTCCAGTTATTCCATACGAGGCAGCTCCTGTTGGTCCATACGAGGCAGCTCCAGTTATTCCATACGAGGCAGCTCCTGTTGGTCCATACGAGGCAGCTCCTGTTGGTCCATACGAGGCAGCTCCAGTTATTCCATACGAGGCAGCTCCTATTTAAATCCAACCAAACCCATTCATATACATGTCTAACCTACGCTTGAAACACTCCAGTGATCCCACGCATGTAATGTTACCCGGTAATTTATTCCGTAAATAAAAAAAACCCGGTTTCCAAGCCAGTATTTACCCAGGTCATTCCGGAATTTAAACTTAGTCCATTTTTATCCAATGTTTCGTATGTTTTCATACATTTTAATGCACTATAAATATTCCAAATGAACGAAAGTCATGTTAGAAAGAACGTTTCTGCTAGAAATATAAATAGTTGGATTATATTTGAGTAATGTTGTGGGGGTAGGGAGATATCAGGGGAAAGCGCCAAGCCATTGCGACTATATAGCACTGGGAAGGGGTCAGGATAAGGATTTAGGATGGGACGGAGGGAAGGAATGGTGCCCAACCTCTTGTGTGGACAGTCGGGGATTGAACGCCGACCTGCATAAAGGGAGACCGTCGCTCTACCGTCCAGGCCAAGTGGGTGGGCGCAGTGTAGTGGAGGCGCGCACTCAATACACACATTTGAACGTTTATATTACAGAACTTTAAAGGATTGGTAACTTGTAAGTCAGTGGCTTGGAAGTTGAGAGGCGGGACCCAAGAGCTTAACTTTCAGAACTTTGTATACCACATATGTCAGGCCAATCCTGGAGTATGCAGCCCCAGCATGGAGTCCGTATCTAGTCAAGGATAAGACTAAACTGGAAAAGGTTCAAAGGTTTGCCACCAGACTAGTACCCGAGCTGAGAGGTATGAGCTACGAGGAAAGACTACGGGAATTAAACCTCACTTCGCTGGAAGACAGAGTTATGGGGGACATGATCACCACATATAAGGTTCTTAGGGGAATTGATAGGGTAGATAAAGACAGGCTATTTAACACAAGGGAACACGCACTAGGGGACACAGGTGGAAACTGAGTGCCCAAATGAGCCACAGAGACATTTAAAGGAATTCTTTTAGTGTCAGAGTAGTTAACAGGTGGAATGCATTAGGAAGTGATGTGGTGGAGGCTGACTCCATACACAGTTTCAAGTGTAGATATGATAGAGCCCAGTAGGCTCAGGAACCTGTACACCTGTTGATTGACAGTTGAAAGGCGGGACCAAAGAGCCAGAGCTCAACCCCCGCAAACACAACTAGGTGAGTACAACTAGGTGAGTACACATTAACACCCAGCAGAGATAAATTTTTAAGAAAATATTTTGCTTGTTGTGTGGAGTGACGGGTGTCATATTTGGCAGTGTGGGGGGGGGGGGCACCAGCTACCCTGTGGCTTGTGTGTGTACCCACCTAGTTGTACTCACCTAGTTGTGTTTGCGGGGGTTGAGCTCTGGCTCTTTGGTCCCGCCTCTCAACTGTCAATCAACAGGTATACAGGTTCCTGAGCCTATTGGGCTCTATCATATCTACATTATAAACTGTGTATGGAGTCAGCCTCCACCACATCGCTGCCTAATGCATAAAATTAGGAAGAGTGTGTGTGTGTGTGTGTGTGTGTGTGTGTGTGTGTGTGTGTGTGTGTGTGTGTGTGTGTGTGTGTGTGTGTGTGTGAGTGAGTGTGTGTGTGTGTGTGGGTGTGTGTGTGTGTGTGAGTGTGTGTGTGTACTCACCTAATTGTACTCACCTAATTGTGCTTGCGGGGGTTGAGCTCTGGCTCTTTGGTCCCGCCTCTCAACCGTCAATCAACTGGTGTACAGATTCCTGAGCCTATTGGGCTCTATCATATCTACATTTGAAACTGTGAATGGAGTCAGCCTCCACCACATCACTTCCTAATGCATTCCATTTGCTAACAAGTTCCTGTCCATTCAAGCTCCTGTCCATTCCATCTGACACTGAAAAAGTTCTTTCTAACGTCTCTGTGGCTCATTTGGGTACTCAGCTTCCACCTGTGTCCCTTGTTCGCGTCCCACCAGTGTTGAAAAGTTCATCCTTGTTTACCCGGTCGATTCGATTGTTTACCCGGTCGAATTCGATGTGTGTGTGGGTGTGTGTGGGTGTGTGTGTGTGTGTGTGTGTGTGTGTGTGTGTGTGTGTGTGTGTGTACTCACCTATATGTACTCACCTATATGTGCTTGCAGGATCGAGCATTGACTCTTGGATCCCGCCTTTCTAGCTATCGGTTGTTTACAGCAATGACTCCTGTCCCATTTCCCTATCATACCTAGTTTTAAAAGTATGAATAGTATTTGCTTCCACAACCTGTTCCCCAAGTGCATTCCATTTTTCTACTACTCTCACGCTAAAAGAAAACTTCCTAACATCTCTGTGACTCATCTGAGTTTCCAGTTTCCACCCATGTCCCCTCGTTCTGTTATTATCTGTGACTCATCTGAGTTTCCAGTTTCCACCCATGTCCCCTCGTTCTGTTATTATTACGTGTGAACATTTGATCTATTTCCACTTTGTCAATTCCCCCAAAGTGTGTGTGTGTGTGCGTGTGTGTGTGTGTGTGTTGGGATATTTCTTTTCATCCGGGTCATTGTGACATTGTTGTATAACATTTGTGTTCATCCCTCAGGTAGGTGGACCCGGGCGCTACCGGGTAATGCATGACCGGCCGTCTCTCTCTAGGTAAGTATTTTATATTACTTACATTTGTATTATGTATTATTACATTTGTAATACTTAGTATATCTGTCATAGTGTGTACTCTCAGCTTTCTAAGTGACGTATATTTTCCTGTTGTCGGGGACAGGGAGGCTGTTAGGGTTATCCAGGCTCCCCCCCCCCCCCTCCAAGGTCGAACTACTGACCCCCCCCCCCCCCCCAGGATACATCCCCAGAACTATTGCCGAACTCCTTTGATACCCATATCCTGCTAGGTGAACAGAGGCATCAGGTGAGTGGACGCTTGTGCAAGCGCCTCTGTCCTGCAGCGGGAATTGTACGCGGGTCCCTCGGTTGTGAGCCGAGGATGTAGACCACTCTGCTACATTTTTGGGGGAATTTTGTTAATCATGTGCACCCCGTTACCTACAACAGTTAACCATACAACCCCGTTACCTACAACAGTTAACCATACAACCCCGTTACCTACAACAGTTAACCATACAACCCCGTTACCTACAACAGTTAACCATACAACCCCGTTACCTACAACAGTTAACCATACAACCCCGTTACCTACAACAGTTAACCATACAACCCCGTTACCTACAACAGTTAACCATACAACCCCGTTACCTACAACAGTTAACCATACAACCCCGTTACCTACAACAGTTAACCATACAACCCCGTTACCTACAACAGTTAACCATACAACCCCGTTACCTACAACAGTTAACCATACAACCCCGTTACCTACAACAGTTAACCATACAACCCCGTTACCTACAACAGTTAACCATACAACCCCGTTACCTACAACAGTTAACCATACAACCCCGTTACCTACAACAGTTAACCATACAACCCCGTTACCTACAACAGTTAACCATACAACCCCGTTACCTACAACAGTTAACCATACAACCCCGTTACCTACAACAGTTAACCATACAACCCCGTTACCTACAACAGTTAACCATACAACCCCGTTACCTACAACACTTAACCATACAACCCCGTTACCTACAACACTTAACCATACAACCCCATTACCTACAACAGTTAACCATACAACCCCGTTACCTACAACAGTTAACCATACAACCCCGTTACCTACAACAGTTAACCATACAACCCCGTTACCTATAACAATTAACCATACAACCCCCCCGTTACCTACAACAGTTAACCATACAACCCCGTTACCTACAACAGTTAACCATACAACCCCGTTACCTACAACAGTTAACCATACAACCCCGTTACCTACAACATTTAACCATGCAACCCCATTACCTACAACAGTTAACCATACAACCCCGTTACCTACAACAGTTAACCATACAACCCCGTTACCTACAACAGTTAACCATACAACCCCATTACCTACAACAGTTAACCATACAACCCCATTACCTACAACAGTTAACCATACAACCCCGTTACCTACAACAGTTAACCATACAACCCCGTTACCTACAACAGTTAACCATACAACCCCGTTACCTACAACAGTTAACCATGCAACCCCGTTACCTACGACAGTTAACCATGCAACCCCGTTACCTACGACAGTTAACCATACAACCCCGTTACCTACAACACTTAACCATACAACCCCGTTACCTACAACAGTTAACCATGCAACCCCGTTACCTACGACAGTTAACCATGCAACCCCGTTACCTACGACAGTTAACCATACAACCCCGTTACCTACAACACTTAACCATACAACCACGTTACCTACAACAGTTAATCATACAACCCCGTTACCTACAACAGTTAATCATACAACCCCGTTACCTACAAGTTAACCATACAACCTCGTTACCTACAACACTTAACCATACAACCCCGTTACCTACAACACTTAACCATACAACCCCGTTACCTACAACAGTTAACCATACAACCCCGTTACCTACAACAGTTAACCATACAACCCCGTTACCTACAATAGTTAATCATACAACCCCGTTACCTACAATAGTTAATCATACAACCCCGTTACCTACAACAGTTAACCATACAACCCCGTTACCTACAACAGTTAACCATACAACCCCGTTACCTACAACAGTTAATCATACAACCCCGTTACCTACGACAGTTAACCATACAACCCCGTTACCTACAACAGTTAATCATACGTGTGTACTCACCTAGTTGTACTCACCTAGTTGTGTTTGCCTGGGTTGAGCTCTGGCTCTTTGGTCCCGCCTCTCAACCGTCAATCAACAGGTGTACAGATTCCTGAGCCTATTGGGCTCTATCATATCTACACTTGAAACTGTGAATGGAGTCAGCCACCACCACATTACTTCCTAATGCATTCCATTTGTCAACCACTCTGACACTAAAAAAGTTCTTTCTAATATCTCTGTGGCTCATTTGGGCGCTCAGTTTCCACCTGTGTCCCCTTGTGCGTGTTCCCCTTGTGTTAAATAGACTGTCTTTATCTACCCTATCAATTCCCTTCAGAATCTTGAATGTGGTGATCATGTCCCCCCTAACTCTTCTGTCTTCCAGCGAAGTGAGGTTTAATTCCCGTAGTCTCTCCTCGTAGCTCATACCTCTCAGCTCGGGTACTAGTCTGGTGGCAAACCTTTGAACCTTTTCCAGTTTAGTCTTATCCTTGACTAGATATGGACTCCATGCTGGGGCTGCATACTCCAGGATTGGCCTGACATATGTGGTATACAAAGTTCTGAATGATTCTTTACACAAGTTTCTGAATGACGTTCGTATGTTGGCCAGCCTGGCATATGCCGCTGATGTTATCCGCTTGATATGGGCTGCAGGAGACAGGTCTGGCGTGATATCAACCCCCAAGTCTTTTTCCTTCTCTGACTCCTGAAGAATTTCCTCTCCCAGATGATACCTTGATACCTTGTGTGTGTGTGTGTGTGTGTGTGTGTGTGTGTGTGTGTGTGTGTGTGTGTGTGTGTGTGTGTATACACACTCCTCATTCCAGTATCCTCTGAGACCCCTGTTATCCACCTCACAAATCCTCACAGCCATGGAACAGCTTCCCCCACCAGCAGAACACTCACCAAGGAGGGAACATGAGAAGGGACAGAAGAAAGTGAGCTTCAAGGTAATGTACACTAACATAAATGGTATTACAAATAAAACAAATGAACTTGGAAATGGGTACTAGCAGAAAACCCAGACATAATAGCACTCACAGAAACAAAGTTAACGAAAACCATAACATATGTAGTGTTCCCACAGGGCTACTATGTAGTGAGGAAAGAGAGAGGAGGGAGAGGAGGAGGTGGTGTAGCTCTGCTGATAAGAAAAGGTTGGAGTTTTGAAGAGATGGTTAATCAGAATTGTGAATGTTTCAGTGACTAAATAATAGGAACAATAACAACTGGAGGACAGAAAATTACAATAGTAGTCATATATAACCCCCCACCGAATGACAGAAGACCCAGACAGGAATATGATAGAAACAACATGGCCACCATTAACATAATAGAAAGAGCAGCTTCTGTTGCTAGCAGGAATGGATCTGGACTACTAATTATGGGAGACTTCAACCATGGGAAGATAGATTGGAAGAACAGAGACCCGCATGGAGGACCAGAAACATGGAGAGCTAAGCTGCTGGACGCGGCAACAAGAAATTTTCTAAGCCAGCATACCAGGAGGCCTGGTCGACGACCGGGCCGCGGGGACACTAACCCCCGGAAGCACCTCAAGGTAGGTAGGTAGCACATCAAAGAACCAACAAGAATGAGAGGAGAAGATGAACCAGCAATGCTCGATCTGATATTTACCCTAAATGAGTGGGATATAAGGGAAGTTAAGATGGAAGCGCCCTTGGGAATAAGTGATCACAGTGTATTGAACTTTGAGTACCTGGTAGAGCTAGGAATTATCCCCCCCCAAAAAAGAACTAGGAAACAAAAGGCTGGCATACCGAAAGGGAAATTATGAGGAGATGAGAAGCTTCCTAAGGGAAATACCTTGGGACACAGACCTCAGAGCTAAGTCTGTACAAGATGTGATGGACTATGTCACCCAAAAGTGTCAGGAGGCAGTAAGCAGATACATCCCGGCCCAAAAGGAAAAATGAAGCAAAAGAAGAATCCATGGTATAATAGGGCATGTATGGAAGCGAAGAAACTGAACAAAAGGGCGTGGAGGAACTTCCGGAATAACAGAACACCAGAAAGCAGAGAGAGATACCAGAGAACCAGGAATGAGTACGTCAGGGTGAGAAGAGAAGCAGAGAAAAGTTTTGAAAATGATATAGCAAACAAAGCCAAGACCGAACCAAAGCTACTCCATAGTCACATCAGAAGAAAAACAACAGTGAAAGAACAGGTATTGAAACTTAGAACAGGCGAGGACAGGTATACAGAGAATGACAAAGAGGTGTGTGAAGAACTCAACAAGAGGTTCCAGGAGGTCTTCATAATAGAACAAGGTGAGGTCACTGTGCTAGGAGAAAGGGAGGTAAACCAGGCGGCCTTGGAAGAGTTCTAAATTACGAGAGAGGAGGTCAAGAGACACCTGCTGGATCTGGATGTTAGAAAGGCTGTTGGTCCAGATGGGATCTCACCATGGATACTGAAAGAGTGTGCAGAGGCACTTTGCTTGCCACTCTCCATAGTGTATAGTAAGTCACTGGAGACGGGAGACCTACCAGAAATATGGAAGACGGCGAATGTGGTCCCAATATACAAAAAGGGCGACAGGCAAGAGGCACTGAACTACAGGCCAGTGTCCTTGACTTGTATACCATGCAAGGTGATGGAGAAGATCGTGAGAAAAAACCTGGTAACACATCTGGAGAGAAGGGACTTCGTGACAAATCGCCAACATGGGTTCAGGGAGGGTAAATCTTGCCTTACAGGATTGATAGAATTCTACGATCAGGTGACAAAGATTAAGCAAGAAAGAGAGGGCTGGGCGGACTGCATTTTCTTGGATTGTCGGAAAGCCTTTGACACAGTACCGCATAAGAGGCTGGTACATAAGCTGGAGAGACAGGCAGGTGTAGC
This sequence comes from Procambarus clarkii, assembly GCF_020424385.1. Classification (NCBI taxonomy): domain Eukaryota; kingdom Metazoa; phylum Arthropoda; class Malacostraca; order Decapoda; family Cambaridae; genus Procambarus; species Procambarus clarkii. The sequence continues at coordinate 9,149 of NW_025570055.1, read as the reverse complement.
TGGTAAGGTGCTCCAGTGGATAAGGGAGTATCTAAGCAATAGGAAGCAGAGAGTTACGGTGAGGGGTGAGACCTCCGATTGGCGTGAAGTCACCAGTGGAGTCCCACAGGGCTCTGTACTCGGTCCTATCTTGTTTCTGATATATGTAAATGATCTCCCAGAGGGTATCGATTCATTTCTCTCAATGTTTGCGGACGATGCTAAAATTATGAGAAGGATTAAAACAGAAGAGGACTGTTTGAGGCTTCAAGAAGACCTAGACAAGCTGAAGGAATGGTCGAACAAATGGTTGTTAGAGTTTAACCCAACCAAATGTAATGTAATGAATATAGGTGTAGGGAGCAGGAGGCCAGATACAAAGTATCGTTCAGGAGATGAAATTCTTTAAGAGTCAGAGAGAAAGACTTGGGGGTTGATATCACGCCAGACCTGTCTCCTGCAGACCATATCAAGAGGATAACATCAGCGGCATATGCCAGGTTGGCAAACATAAGAACGGCCTTTAGAAACTTGTGTAAGGAATCTTTCAGAACTTAGTATACCACATATGTCAGGCCAATCCTGGAGTATGCGGCTCCAGCATGGAGTCCATATCAAGTCAAGCATAAGACTAAACTGGAAAAGGTTCAAAGGTTTGCCACCAGACTAGTACCCGAGCTGAGAGGTATGAGCTACGAGGAGAGACTACGGGAATTAAACCTCACGTCGCTGGAAGACAGTAGAGTTAGGGCGGACATGATCACCACGTTCAAGATTTTCAGAGGAATTGAAAGGGTAGATAAAGACAGGCAATTTAGCACAAGGGGCACACGCACTAGGGGACACAGGTGGAAACTGAGTGCCCAAATGAGCCACAGAGACGTTAGAAGGAACTTTTTCAGTGTGGGAGTAGTTTACAGGTGGAATGCATTAGGAAGTGATGTGGTGGAGGCTGACTCCATACACAGTTTCAAGTGTAGATATGATAGAGCCCAGTAGTCTCAGGAACCTGTACACCAGTTGATTGACAGTTGAGAGGCGGGACCAAAGAGCCAGAGCTCAACCCCCGCAAGCACAACTAGGTACACACACACACACACACGATGCGTGTGTGCGTGTACACATAAACAGTTAGGTAGAAGTGCTTGACGCCCACGCGAGCGTTCATGTGTGTGAGGCCTGTGTTAATGGTAATAATAATAATGCCGTCAATTACCTCAAGACTCTGGGCCCCCTTGGGCGAGGTGGGGGGGAGGGGGGGGGACTACCTGCAGGCGTGGCAGGTGGGCACTCCTGGGGGAATTACACCCACCTAACACCTCAACTACCCTGAGGCTGGCACGACTCTTCCCCCCCCCCTCATCTCCCACTCTCTCACCCCTCCCACACACCCCACATACCACTCTCCCACACTCTCACCTCTCCCACACCTCCCCCCCACATACCACTCTCCCACACCCCCTCCCACATACCACTCTCCCACACCCCCCCACATCTCCCACACCCTCCCCACATACCACTCTCCCACACCCCCCCACATACCACTCTCCCACACCCCCCTGCACATACCACTCTCCCACACCCCCCCCCCACATACCACTCTCCCACACTCACCCCCCACATACCACTCTCCCACACCCCCCCCACATACCACTCTCCCACACTCACCCCCCCACATTCCACTCTCCCACACCCCCCCACATACCACTCTCCCACACCCCCCCCCACATACCACTCTCCCACACCCCCCCCCAATACACATCCACTCTACCACTCTCCCACACCCCCCCCACATACCACTCTCCCACCCCCCCCCCACATACCACTCTCCCATACCCCCCCTCCCACATACCACTCTCCCACACCCCCCCCCACATACCACTCTCCCACACTCACCCCCCCCCCACATACCACTCTCCCACACCCCCCCCCCACATACCACTCTCCCACACTCTCACCTCTCCCACATACCACTCTCCCACCCCCCCTCCCACATACCACTCTCCCACCCCCCCTCCCACATACCACTCTCCCCCCCTTCCACATACCACTCTCCCCCCCCACATACCACTCTCCCACCCCCCCCCATACCATTCTCCCACACTCTCACCTCTCCCACATACCACTCTCCCTCCCCCCCACATACCACTCTCCCACCCCCCCCCCTACATACCTCTCTCCAACACCTCCCCCCTCCCCCCCTTCCCACATTGCCTTATGCCTCCCTTACCATTTTCCTAAATGTGTTCCATGTTTTAATTTAACATCATTAACACACTAATTCAAAATACATAATTTTATGTAACAGCTGAACTCAGTCACGTCAATATATTCATGAATCTTTGCACTGAATTACATAATTGAAATTATACAATACTGGGGCCCTTGCATGGGCTCGAACGCACGTGTCCGGACGCTTGGCCACAGGTCATAGTATCCAGACTTTGATAACAATTAGAATTTAGTCCAGTTGTGGGGGATGGAGTTTCTTTACTCTTCAGAGTAAATTAGTTTTACTCTGAAGAGTAGAAGACGCACTCAAACCTGCGTGAGTGCGTTGCGTGCGCGTGTAAGAAGCAGCTGGGTGAGGCAGCTGGTACCAGGCATGATGGGGTATGATGTGTGGTATACAGGGTATTATGGCGTATGATAATGTGGTACCCAGGTTCAACCCTCCTGCTTCCGAAGACTCTACCCATACCCATCTACCCACACCCGTCTACGCACGCCCGTCTACCTACACCCATCTACCTCTCTGGTCTACCTGGGGTAGCTTCTCTAAACTGCGTCATGTAATTACTGTCTTAAATTGGTAGATGTTTCACTACCTCTCGTCTACCAGCGCTGGAAACCACCACCACAAACTACCAGATGGAATAACTACCATGAATAGTGTATAATAGCCCCCGTGGTAGTTACCATGGGACATTGGGTACGAGTTATTAACGTGGGAGGGGGGAGGGGAGTTATTAAGCTGGGAGGTGTGTGTGTGGGGTTTGGGTTCCTTAACTAGCCTAGCAGAGGGAGTTGTGGCTCAGTGCGACTCAAGGTCCTGGTGGAGGAGGAGGAGACGCTCCTCCCGTTTTCTGTGACGGTAGAACACGTGGTGTAGTGCCAAGGGTTCTTGCCAGGTGTCAACACGCCCCACAGGTGCCACACAGGTGTTCTGGCGACGAGATGATGGCACCTCAAGCTCACCTGAGGCCGGAAGTCACCTGTGATCAATGCCTCAGGCAGGATATACAGAACTTTAGTTAGAACACGTAAGCAACTATGTGTGTTAACACTTTCTTAAGTACAGGTAAATGACCAGTGTTTGACAAAATGAAATGACAGATTGGATATTATAACACAGATGATGGTGACGTTGAAAGTGAAATGAGCGCATTGATGGTGACGAAAGTGTAAAGGCAGTGCGGTTAGCGCTACGAAAATGAGTTCTATCTTTGTGGAAACGTCGATGAACAAGCATATATATATATATATATATATATATATATATATATATATATATATATATATATATATATATATATATATATATATATATATATAATGATATGTGGTGGTGTAAAGTTTTAAGAAATAGCTTCGCCGACGGTCCTTGTGAGTAGATGAAGATGTCTGGGTAGATTAGTGCGGTAGATATTTATAGTAACTAAGATATAGTCCTCTGGAGTGAGTATTACAGATGAATGGTGAAGACACACACGGATCAAGGCAAATTGGGGGCACCTTCGACAAGCTGCTGGCTTCCTGTCCTCATGGAGGCCACTAGAGATAGTGGCTCTCAGGTAAACTCAGGTAAACATGCTTGACAACCTGCCCTCAGGCTAGGCTGATAAAGCGGCCCCCCCAATAACTAATGAAGCACTTTGTCAATTTTTGACGAATAGTGTATAAAAAAATATTATATATATATATATATATATATATATATATATATATATATATATATATAAATTACTATATGTTAATATAGGTGTTTAGGTTAAGTTGGCGATTATTTGTAGTACACGGGTGAAGGAATTTCAGGGTTCCAATTCAAGGAACTCGTCAGTTCCTGTTCGAAATGTGTTCGAACATCATGAGTGGGTCATGTGGCAGCTGTTTACATTCGTTAACAGGGGGTTCAGCGGCTCGATTAACGACCATTCGGGTGATATGCAAAATGTCTTCTCAATTCGTCACTTTGTAGAAAAAAAAACGGAACCTTGGCCAAGCGGACAGCGCTCGGGATTCATAGTCTATGAACCCGGGGTCGAATCTCGGTCGAGACAGAAACAAAATGGGTCATTTTCCACTCGTTGACCAGACCACACACTAGAAGGTGAAGGGACGACGGACGTTTCGGTCCATCCTGGACCATTCTCAAGTCGATTGTGACCCCGTTATTGTGACTCATAGCCTGCATTTTCCACTTCGTTCACCTAGTAGTATATAGGTACGCGGAGGGTTAGTCAGCTGGTGCAGGCTGCATCTTGGGCCCGCAGGTGCTGACACCTCCAGCCTGCAGCCACAAATAGTAAACACACACACACACATTGCAGAATCAAACTCTATTCATAATTTCCAAAGTAGTTATGGTCGAGAAATAGGTGAGGATTCATTACATTAGACAACCAGTGGGTAAATAAAAAAAAGGCTGAGGTCCAAGAGCTAAAACTCGACCCTGCTCACACTAACAGGTGAACACACACACTAATTACAGTAGGTCCCACACTGGGAAGATGTCTCTTGACCACCCGGGGGGTGGGGGGACTGTAGGACGGGTCCCACACTGGGAAGATGTCTCTTGACCACCCGGGGGGGGGGGGGACTGTAGGACGGGTCCCACACTGGGAAGATGTCTCTTGACCACCCGGGGGGGGGGGACTGTAGGACGGGTCCCACACTGGGAAGATGTCTCTTGACCACCCGGGGGGGGGGGACTGTAGGACGGGTCCCACACTGGGAAGATGTCTCTTGACCACCCGGGGGGGGGGGCTGTAGGACCGGTCCCACACTGGGAAGATGTCTCTTGACCACCCGGGGGAGGGACTGTAGGACGGGTCCCACACTGGGAAGATGTCTCTTGACCACCCGGGGGGGGGACTGTAGGACGGGTCCCACACTGGGAAGATGTCTCTTGACCACCCGGGGGGGGGGACTGTAGGACCGGTCCCACACTGGGAAGATGTCTCTTGACCACCCGGGGGGGGGGGACTGTAGGACGGGTCCCACACTGGGAAGATGTCTCTTGACCACCCCGGGGGGGGACTGTAGGACGGGTCCCACACTGGGAAGATGTCTCTTGACCACCCCGGGGGGGGGGACTGTAGGACGGGTCCCACACTGGGAAGATGTCTCTTGACCACCCGGGGGGGGGGGGGACTGTAGGACGGGTCCCACACTGGGAAGATGTCTCTTGACCACCCCGGGGGGGGACTGTAGGACGGGTCCCACACTGGGAAGATGTCTCTTGACCACCCCGGGGGGGGGGACTGTAGGACGGGTCCCACACTGGGAAGATGTCTCTTGACCACCCCGGGGGGGGGACTGTAGGACGGGTCCCACACTGGGAAGATGTCTCTTGACCACCCCGGGGGGGGGGGACCTGGGGACTGTAGGACGGGTCCCACACTGGGAAGATGTCTCTTGACCACCCCCGGGGGGGGACTGTAGGACGGGTCCCACACTGGGAAGATGTCTCTTGACCACCCCGGGGGGGGCTGTAGGACGGGTCCCACACTGGGAAGATGTCTCTTGACCACCCCGGGGGGGGGGGACCTGGGGACTGTAGGACGGGTCCCACACTGGGAAGATGTCTCTTGACCACCCGGGGGGGGGACTGTAGGACCGGTCCCACACTGGGAAGATGTCTCTTGACCACCCGGGGGGGGGGACTGTAGGACGGGTCCCACACTGGGAAGATGTCTCTTGACCCCCCGGGGGGGGGGACTGTAGGACGGGTCCCACACTGGGAAGATGTCTCTTGACCCCCCGGGGGGGGGACTGTAGGACGGGTCCCACACTGGGAAGATGTCTCTTGACCACCCGGGGGGGGGACCTGGGGACTGTAGGGCGGGTCCCACACTGGGAAGATGTCTCTTGACCACCCGGGGGGGGGGACTGTAGGACGGGTCCCACACTGGGAAGATGTCTCTTGACCACCCGGGGGGGGGGGGACTGTAGGACGGGTCCCACACTGGGAAGATGTCTCTTGACCACCCGGGGGGGGGGGACTGTAGGACCGGTCTCACACTGGGAAGATGTCTCTTGACCACCCGGGGGGGGGACTGTAGGACGGGTCCCACACTGGGAAGATGTCTCTTGACCACCCGGGGGGGGGGGACTGAAGGACGGGTCCCACACTGGGAAGATGTCTCTTGACCACCCCGGGGGGGGGGGGACTGTAGGACGGGTCCCACACTGGGAAGATGTCTCTTGACCACCCCGGGGGGGGGGGGACTGTAGGACGGGTCCCACACTGGGAAGATGTCTCTTGACCACCCCGGGGGGGGGGGGGGACTGTAGGACGGGTCCCACACTGGGAAGATGTCTTTTGACCACCCTGGGGGGGGGACTGTAGGACGGGTCCCACACTGGGAAGATGTCTCTTGACCACCCCGGGGGGGGGGGACTGTAGGACGGGTCCCACACTGGGAAGATGTCTCTTGACCACCCCGGGGGGGGGACTGTAGGACGGGTCCCACACTGGAAGATGTCTCTTGACCACCCCGGGGGGGGGGGACTGTAGGACGGGTCCCACACTGGGAAGATGTCTTTTGACCACCCTGGGGGGGGGACTGTAGGACGGGTCCCACACTGGGAAGATGTCTCTTGACCACCCCGGGGGGGGGGGGACTGTAGGACGGGTCTCACACTGGGAAGATGTCTCTTGACCACCCCGGGGGGGGGGGGACTGTAGGACGGGTCTCACACTGGGAAGATGTCTCTTGACCACCCCGGGGGGGGGGACTGTAGGACGGGTCCCCACACTGGGAAGATGTCTCTTGACCACCCGGGGGGGGGGACCTGGGGACTGTAGGACGGGTCCCACCTGGGAAGATGTCTCTTGACCACCCCGGGGGGGGGGACTGTAGGACGGGTCCCACACTGGGAAGATGTCTCTTGACCACCCCGGGGGGGGGGGACTGTAGGACGGGTCCCACACTGGGAAGATGTCTCTTGACCACCCCGGGGGGGGGGGGGACTGTAGGACGGGTCCCACACTGGGAAGATGTCTCTTGACCACCCCGGGGGGGGGGACTGTAGGACGGGTCCCACACTGGGAAGATGTCTCTTGACCACCCCGGGGGGGGGGGGACTGTAGGACGGGTCCCACACTGGGAAGATGTCTCTTGACCACCCCGGGGGGGGGGACTGTAGGACGGGTCCCACACTGGGAAGATGTCTCTTGACCACCCGGGGGGGGGGACTGTAGGACGGGTCCCACACTGGGAAGATGTCTCTTGACCACCCCGGGGGGGGGGACTGTAGGACGGGCCCCACACTGGGAAGATGTCTCTTGACCACCCCGGGGGGGGGGGACTGTAGGACGGGTCCCACACTGGGAAGATGTCTCTGACCACCCGGGGGGGAGGGGTCCCTGGGGACTGTAGGACGGGTCCCACACTGGGAAGATGTCTCTTGACCACCCCGGGGGGGAGGGGTCCCTGGGGACTGTAGGACGGGTCCCACCACTGGGAAGATGTCTCTTGACCACCCGGGGGGGGGACCTGGGGACTGTAGGACGGGTCCCACACTGGGAAGATGTCTCTTGACCACCCGGGGGGGAGGGGTCCCTGGGGACTGTAGGACGGGTCCCACACTGGGAAGATGTCTCTTGTCCACCCCGGGGGGGAGGGGTCCCTGGGGACTGTAGGACGGGTCCCACACTGGGAAGATGTCTCTTGACCACCCGGGGGGGGGGGACCTGGGACTGTAGGACGGGTCCCACACTGGGAAGATGTCTCTTGACCACCCGGGGGGGGGACCTGGGGACTGTAGGACGGGTCCCACACTGGGAAGATGTCTCTTGACCACCCGGGGGGGGGACCTGGGACTGTAGGACGGGTCCCCACTGGGAAGATGTCTCTTGACCACCCGGGGGGAGGGGTCCCTGGGGACTGTAGGACGGGTCCCACACTGGGAAGATGTCTCTTGTCCACCCCGGGGGGGAGGGTCCCTGGGGACTGTAGGACGGGTCCCACACTGGGAAGATGTCTCTTGACCACCCGGGGGGGGGGACCTGGGGACTGTAGGACGGGTCCCACACTGGGAAGATGTCTCTTGACCACCCGGGGGGGGGGGGGACCTGGGGACTGTAGGACGGGTCCCACACTGGGAAGATGTCTCTTGACCACCCGCGGGGGGGGGAACCTGGGGACTGTAGGACGGGTCCCACACTGGGAAGATGTCTCTTGACCACCCGGGGGGGACCTGGGGACTGTAGGACGGGTCCCACACTGGGAAGATGTCTATAAAAGCTTCACTGTGTTAACTATAACCAGCCATAAGATTATGTCCACACAAGCTTCACACTGCGCTCACCAAGGCTTCTTGTACATACATAAGCCTCCTGATCTTGCTGAAGTCTTCTATACATAGACAAGCTTCCCATACATACACACGCTTCCGGCCCACACAAAAGACTCCTATACATACAACAGCTATCTATACACACAAAAGACTCCTATACACACAACAGCTATCTATAAACACACAAAAGACTCCTATACACACAACAGCTATCTGTACACACAAAAGACTCCTATACATACAACACTATCTGTACACCAAAAGACTCCTATACACACAACAGCTATCTGTACACACAAACGACTCCTATACACACAACAGCTATCTGTACACACAAAAGACCTCCTATACACACAACAGCTATCTGTACACACAAAGACTCCTATACACACAACAGCTATCTGTACACACAAAAGACTCCTATACACACAACAGCTATCTATACACACAAAAGACTCCTATACACACAACAGCTATCTGTACACACAAAAGACTCCTATACACACAACACAGCTATCTGTACACACAAAAAGACTCCTATACATACAACAGCTATCTATACACACAAAAGACTCCTATACACACAACAGCTATCTATACACAACAAAAGACTCCTATACACACAACAGCTATCTGTACACACAAAA